>JABSTQ010003182.1:0-43818 GCA_013358835.2 Ixodes persulcatus
AAGAAAGTATATATTCTTACTTTAAGCTGCCTCCCTAAGTGATAGTGCATTCTGAATAAACAAAAGCATTAAATACAAACTATTGGGCGGCCCTTTTGAGTCAAACGCAAGAATACCTGTACTTTTGCCGTTATGCGCATTAATTCGTCATTCTCGTCATTACACAACTTGCAGCACTGGTGATTGCGCTGGTAAGGACGCGCTGTTGTAACCAGTTATCCTCCGCCTTCGGTAAACCGACCAAGAAAACCAACTACACTGAGACGCCTTTCTCGCCGATTAATGTGCCCCGAATGAAGGTAGCGGAATTTGGGTTCAACATGATCTCACCAAAGACAGAACTCGGTGCACTTCTTCACAAAAAACAGCAAAACAGACAAACAAAAAGTAGAGACAGGCGGCATCACGATTCCTAACGTCATGCGTTCATACGCTCCGCTTAACCTTACGAGGGACCACTGACGACGCTACGAGATATACAGTTAATCCAATGCCATGTGAGTGTCACGTGACGTTGGAGAGGAGCGCAGTGACGCAGTGTCACTAGTGATAAGATAATTGGCTGAGATAGCCCGTAACATCAGCTACAGACCGTCGTAATTGGAAAGGGATATAGTGATGTCCAGATAAATTAGTTGAACCATTTAGTCAGTAGACTACCCACATTAAAGTACTACTTTGGAAAACTAGTGCAGCGGAATCACCACACCCTCGTGGCCTAATGTTCCCCAAAGTTGAGTTTTAATAGCCAATATCAGCCGCGTCCCTCACGATCAAAAAACACATAATTTTGGTGTTTTTTTTTTTCTTATATATATAATGCTCCGTGTTTGTTTGGTAGATAATGCGGCCAAGTACGGCCACTGCAAATGCGGTTCTCGAGAACCACAATAGTAATTGAAACAGAAGCCCTTCAACTGTAATTGGCTTCAACATAGACCTGGCTACAAGTTTTGTTTTTCTGGTTTAAAACAATATAATGCCATATGTTTCTGCGGATTTTGAATTAACCGGCTTTCAAGCATTGATATAGAGAAGTATAAAAAAATCGAGGATGATTTTTTTTAACTGCCGCTCAAACATTGCACAATTTCGAAGTTTTCGATATTTAGAAAACTTTCGGGAGCAATGAAAAAACATTTACAATACTAGAGAGCTAACTTTTCTTAAAAGTAAGGAAAGCATAAAAAAATATCATAAATACTCTGTACAAAAAGTGTCAAATTAAAAAAAAAACTGAATTTTAAGATGTGTTAGACAACAACGACGAAAATGCCTAAATATGGAAGGGTTGCGCAGGAGGCCAGGTTTGTTATTTATATTACTTAAAAATATAAACCTATATAAAGTAAATATAATATTTCATGTGGACAGGGGTTTCCCCAGGAATTGAAATTTGGGGGGGGGGGCGGGGTCTAAATATTTAGGGGGGGGGGGGCATTGAGGATAGAGGAGTCGTTGCGAATTAAAGGGGTGCCTTCGAAGAACAAGGGGGTGTACACTTCCCCTAGGGTTGTGTAGAGAAATCACTGCATGTAGACAAAATGGCGCTCTTTATACATAAAAATATTTACGTCCTCAAATTTGCGTCTACGCGCAATTTGGAAAATCGCTTTTTCCTCCGTCCCCTCAGACGCAAACTTTTAACGAAAACAAGATTTTTGCAACAAAAGTAAGGTTGTTTTCGTTGTGTGGACATGTTTTGGTACCTCAGGTAAAATTTAATTGAAAAACCAAAAATAGGCATGACACCCTTATGACCGTCGCTATCCAAACAACCCTCAACTGAATACATTTTAACCGAGAGTAATTCTAATTGTAATGAATTACCTTTTTTTTAGAAACGTGTACAAGACTGGTAATGATCGCCAGTTGCGCTCGCTTGGCACTAAGCACCATAATAGTGGCGTTCTCCCAAAAATCAAAGAATTGAGTGCCAATACTCGAAGCTTACCGTATTTAGTGTCTCTAGGAGGCTTCAGGTGGGGCAGAACCAGGTTTCAGGCGCGACCCTGAAGCACTCTGGGGCGCTGCCAGCTTGTCAATAATTGCTCTCTCCACGTGCTTTCCTTCGCGCTCCTTATTTTTGTCTTTACCCTCGTTTCACTTACACGGTCTTTATTTTCTTTATTCATGCCTCTAACTGTTTGCTTAGTAAATAACTTTACATGTTGGGAGCATATATATCGCTAAAAAAATACCATGTTTTGACTTAAAACCATATTAAGCATGGTTTATTTCCATCAAAATGCTGAATTGAGTAAGGTCGTTTGTTCCCTAGCTAAGCGACATCAAAGCGTTTTTTTTTTTCTTTTTTTTTCAAGTGTACTAAAAGTAAGCATTAACTATACCTACAGTCTGTCAAATCACGCTTGTTCTTACTGACCTCTCACCTTTTGCCTAAAAAGGTTGACCGGGGTGATTGCTTTCTGTGCCTTTATTTTTTATTGCAGTCGATCTATACTCTAAAGTCAGTCATCTCCCAGAGTGTCTTGCTCCGAATCTTGTTCCAAGTCATCTTCCTGAAGTTTCTGGGAGCGTATTCTGTCCCAGGGACTGTCGCGAATATCAGCCGGCCTCACTCTGGAACCTACCGAGGACTTCTGCAGGACCGACAGGACACGTTCAGGGCGGTTTGTGATGATGCCGTCTACTTTACGCCTGCATTTTAAAAACGTCAGTTTGTGATAATGCAGCCCACATCACGACTGCGTTTTAAGAACAACAGTTTCAGAACATGCCATCCACTCAAAGTCTTGATCGAAAGAACGCAAGGCAACAAACGACGTCCAGAGACAGAAGTCATGGTGTATATTTAAGCTTAGAATATATTTTATATAATGCGTTCGAAGGGAGAAGCAACTTTCCAGCTTCTCGAAAAAACGCCAGACGTCCGGTAAGTTTGGCGGACAATAGGGAGTTTTCGCAGATAGTTTCCGCTGTCCCGCAACGTTCTCCGCCACCCACTACGAGATCCGGGACTCTGCAGGCAAGGCTTGCGCCGTGCAAACGCAGTAGTTGCGTCTACGTTCCGGAGAGAGTAGCGGAGGTGCAAAACCGGTCTGCGAAAACTTCCTAATGTCTGGCTCTCCAGATTTAGCGGATTTTATTGACGTCGTACATTTTAACTTGCGTGGCCATTGTAAGAGTGACACCGACGCAGCAGGTCTTTCTCGTGGGTGACGCCTCACTCCCATTGGCTGGCGTAAACGATCCTTTGGCCATGGCGCAAACCAATGGTTGGAAGTTTAGGTATAAGAGAATTGGTGCATAAACGAATGCACCGATATTTGTCGACCACAAAATGTATTATAAGATCACATTTCCCAACTAGTTGGCAAAAATGTAATTGTATAATACATTTTGCTGGTTAAGGCTGGTATAAGATGACAACTCGAAATGTAATTTGGTAATAGCTATTACCAAATTATATTTCGAGTTTTCATCTTATACCAGCCTTCACCCTATAAAGTTGTCACAAAACTTAGCGCACGCGTTATAGTGCCGCACTTCGTATTGTTTTATAGGTCCTCAGTGAAAAAAAATATATTCAGTGTTTAAGTACGAAATGGAAATTATGATCACACTAATAATGCTATCGCGACGTCGTGAAGGTGACCCTAAGGAAATATCTGGCTGAAACTCATTAGTGCCCGGCCCCAAATAGTGTGTCAGCGTCTAGTGAAACACACACACACACACACACACACACACACACGCACACACACGCACGCACGCACGCACGCACGCACGCACGCACCCACACGCATGCACGCACGCACGCACACACACACAGACGGGCGCGCACACACACACACACACACACACACACACACACACACAATAGTAAGAGCGTAAGCAGATATATTGTTCTTCTCACTCAGAGCAAACAGGTACAAAGAAGACCTATCTGAAGTCACTACTGTAAAACGACAAATCCAACATTTGAATTAGTTTGACAGCGATTAGCAAACATTGAGGCAAATATTTACGGTATCGTCGATCGGCCCCACTCACGCGCGCAGCTCTTGCAAATATCTTTTTTTGCTGGTCACTTCTGAAAGTTATTGTTTAACGCACACCACAACAATAAAGTTTTCCTTTGTTTCTGTATTAGGTGCAGGTCCGGAACAGTGATTCTTGAGTACCGGAATTTTTTAATGTTTTAGCACATCTTAAAAGTGCTTTCTTTTCAAATGCTTACAAATATATAGTATCAAGGCATGCTGAAAACAAATAATATACACATTCGCTTTTTTATAGCGTCGTTGTATTCTTTTTTACCAGTTTGCCTTGTTCAGATACTGGGTAAAAACGCTTAGTTTTTATAGGGGTCAAGAAAATATTTTTTTTTTACTTTCGCTTAATACTAATTAGAATCACTCCCTAATCTTAATAAATGAATAAGCTTGTCTTAGTGTTTCTTTCTAGGCAATGGCAGTCGCCAAAAAAAAAAAAAATCAAGAAATACGAGCATTGTTTGTCCCCTGAACTCGGAGCCAGAACAAGAGGCCACGTGGCCTGGTGCCTATCCTATGCCGCCAGCCTTAATCATACCCATGCCCTGGGGTTAGCAAAGTAAAAAAACGTGTGTTGAGCTCCAGGCATTGTTAGAGTTTAGCTATTCTCATCATCTAGTGGTTGGACACAAGCCACTACCCAAGTGTCCGCCGAGGCATTGATTATCACCAGCCTAAGTCGAGTGCTCACGCAGTTCTCGTGTTCAATCCATGAACCGCGCTCGACTGTCATCAGGCGGGTGCTTTCGATCCCACAATTACCATACGTCATCAAGCTTCGCAAAGAAAAGACTGGAAGAAATAGCCCCTTTTATCCTCGCAATTTCACCGTGACAAAGAAGCTTCTGAATCAATGGCAGTCTGTTCGAGTATACCCGTACGCCTCTGCAAAGTCATGAACAATCCGCCCTGATATCGTTTCAAGACCCCCATAATGCTCCACAATATATGCATTTTGATGATCTATCTTCCCAACACCATACTTCCTTCGTATAAATATATCTTCGATTGGCACCCAAACCTTATAATCCTCCAGATGGCCAACGGGCGGTCCACGGTCCAGCGGTAGACCTTATCGACGTAGCCTGTGGCTGAGTCTCGAAAACCAAGCGCTTGGCGTAGTCTCCCCAGTGGCCATAGAACGCTGAGGCAGTTTGAGATGCCGTCGCCCTGCCATCGGTGGTCGCGAATTCCAAGTTTATGGTACATTCTCGAAACCTGGTCCAAGGGGTCGTTCATGCCCACGTCGTAACCTGCGAGTCAAAAGCATGTTAAGTTTCCGTATCAGCTTCAGCTGATTAGCGAATGGAAATGGAAGCGATGGTGTCTTTCGTGGTGGACATGTATCCTGCAGCGCCATCGGCCATATCCGCTAGAACTATTTTTAGGAATGGTAGTCCCCGCAGACATTGAAACACATTAGTTGTCTAGTGATACGTTTTTAATAGATTAGTTCAGATAAGCTTATCATTGGCCAGTCCAGAAAAATGCATGTTATCGAAACATACAGAAACAATTGGACACATTTTTCTAGACTGCTAAGACATAGTCTTCATAAATGTGTTCTTTTTTTTTTTTTCTGGATGGGGGGGGGGGGGGGGGGGGGGGGGGGACTTTCTTCACGAGTATTAAAAAATTATGCTCTACGCTTTTCAGATCTCAGTTTTCCGCTGTCAATTTTCCATCATACCGGAACTAACTCAGAAAAGCGCGTTGATATCGCCTCATACACTTAAACACAGTTAAAAATAGCTTAACTACACACCAGGCACGTATCCAGGGGGGAGACCCATGGGGCCCGCCCCCCCCCCCCCGAAATCTTCCATTTTGCTAGGACCTCCTCTCCCCGATCCCCCTCATACAGCATTTTGTCATGGACGGCCCCCCCCCCCCCCCCCCCCCCCCCCCCCCCCGAAACAAAATCCTGGCTACGTGCCTGCAGTACACACCACAGCTGCATAGCCGAGCGACTCAAAGACAGGCTGGCGCCTCCCGACAAATTAGTTAAAAAAAAGCATAAAAAATAATGTAATCCACGTTTTACGGAAATTTGAGCACGAGAAGAAGTTGACTTGATCTGGTCGTGCAAAAGGTGGAGATTGTTTCTTTGTATCAACTTTGGGGCAAAAAATAACACACAACCTGACAAAATCTGCCTTGAATGGAGCTGCACACCACGGATATGTGGACAGTACGGCATTCCAGGACTAGTTATGGCAATCAAATTATGAGATATACAGTACGGCATTTTTTTTTAATTGGTTCAGTGAATTTAACATGTTGAGTTGTACTTCGAAAGAGGTGCGTTCTGTTTTTGTTAAAGGTTTTCCTATTTATGCCTCTCCATGAAGAGAACATAAAGTGATTGTACGAGTTTAGCCTATTTACTCTTTCCCATCTTTGATACTAGTATTTTGTTTGTTGGTAAATATTTTAGTAATTTTATATATATTGTGCGTGTACGTGTGTATATCCTCTGCTGCTGTATTGGGGGGAGGGGGGCAGGAGCTTGTCAAGCAACACTGAGTTGAAGTTTTCCCTGTTTCTCCTCTCCAACTGGAGATAATTAAATAATTTGAACTTGAGTTTTAATTTTATTTTGAAAAATGCTTACACCCTTAAGGGTTTAAATGAGAATGTCCTCACGACCAACAACAACTCCGCAACTTCGGTTTCGACCGGAGTTGCACCAGCAACTCTGGTCGAGAACGAAACAAAAATTAAATGACTGGTATCGCTTGAGTGGCACGGAATATGATCACAGCCGAAATATAAAAATTATACGAAATATAAAAATATAAAAAAAATAAAACGTCAAAGTGAAGCCGCGTACTCCACAAAAACAGATTTTTAAGATGCGGCAAGCTGCTCTTTAGCAGGTGGCAAGCGGGTTACTTTTTAGTCAAGCAACACTGGGCGACGCGTACAGCAACACCACCGTGACGTCAAATCGCGGCCGTACAAGTGATATAATTGTTGCCATTCCTCTCTAGAGGATAGTTTCGGTTTTTTGCTGTAGACCTCCGAAACCAAACATTCAACCGCGATATTTATAACACTACGCACAATATCGAGAAGAAAAAAAAAAAAAAAACCTTGTAACATTGACTGAGCTGAAGACAACCGAAATTCCAAATTCAAAAATATTGACCGGAGTTGCCCTGGAAAGGGATACTAAGCCAAACATTTCAGTGTCCATAATAAGTGGCGCACAATCTTTCCACAAGCCAGCAGCCGCCGCTGTGCGCGATCACACGTGACGAAATTGACGTCATTGTCGCCCATTCACGCTTTAAATGACAGTGAAATGTATGGGCTCCGGGCAACATAAGTGTAAAGACAGGCTTTTGATCTCCGCAAGTTACAGCTACGTGTTTTTTAGACCAATTAATCGCCTACCTTTTACACAAGACCCCAATGTTGAGATGAAAAGCCTGTCATTATTCTCCTTTTTTTCCGGAGCCCGCACATTTCACTGTCATCGTATAAGGTACAACCCCACGATGCATGCCGTTTTGCTTCATTTTTGACGGTATATAAATTGTCTTTGTGTATTCTACAGTCATAAGGTGAATCTCAAATTAGCTAACTGTTTTTAACTATAACTTAATGTCTCAGTATTACGTTTTTACTTAGTTGTTATTTTATTGTATAACTTGCAATAGGCCACACTTTGTAATATTGAACAATTTTCGCTCAACGTACTAAGTCCGAATGTCTATGATAATTTACGTGAGTGGTCTGTTCAACACAGTGAATGAAGAAAGTAAGCAAAGAACTGCAGAGAGAATGTACATTTTTAAATAAAACTGAAGTTTAAAATATTGTTATTTCCTCGTGCAATAAAAACGGATTCGCATCAACTAACGAAAATAACTGGACATTAAATTACGAAGCATCATTTATATTTTATTTTCCAGAAACTGCATATCGATAGCTTACACGTGAAATGCAGTATTAAATTACAAACGTTTCCCATTCAGTTAAGTCAAGTTGTAGTTTTCTAATATCAAATACAAATACAGATGGCGACCCGTGTTCAAGAATAGCTTGATTTGCATGTGTCGTCATGTGCCGCTTGGAGCGCTTCGTGAGAGACAGAAATGGCACCAGATGTGCGGGTGTCAGATGCCTGAATGCCCGCAGTGAGCGAGCCAGATGTGCAAAACCATAGCCTCCTCTATGCTCACAAAGCCTGGCAGTTCGATTACGGAGCCATAGAATACCCGCTGGCAGATTTGGAGCGCGAGGATCTGGCAGCACAGAGCATTTCTCGGGAAGTCTGGTATTCAGCGCAAAGCTTTTGCAGCGGCGAGTACTCGAAACATGGTTTTCGAACCCGACGAGAAAAGAAGCGGTAGCCCGAGGAACGCGAGAAGCACGAGCGGATATTCCATCGCTCGGGACAAGTGTGTTTCGGCGTCTCGCCGCAGCGGGGCGCCCGTTACATGAATCTTGCCTGCCGCTTTACCTTTTCACTTTCGACGGCCGCGTGTTGCGGCGATCTGCCAGGCTTTGTCAATATAGAGAAGGCTATGGCAAATCAACAAGCGCGAGGCTGCGAGTTGACCCCACTTCTTTTGCACGCGTTTCACTGTGCATCGGCATGCCTAAACGAAATTGATGACGTGAAAGAAATTACGGCAGTTGCAATTCCACCATGTCTGGAAATTCATTTTTGTTTTATGAATTGCAGAAATTATTTTTGTTATCATACTATGGCTTGCTCCAACGGCGCGACTATATTTCGTTTCAAAGCCGTCTCGGTGGCTTAAAGCGCTGGCCTGCGGGTCCCCATTTGGCGGGTTTTAATCCCGTCCGAGGTGCCCGCAATCTGACTGAGGCCTATTACTGAGAAGCAGTTTTTGCGAAAACGCATCACAAGTAACGGAGTTACCGGTAACGCGCTACTTTTTCGAGCAATGTTGTAACGTACTCGTTACCTTTTCAAAATAGTAACGGGTGACTTACCTACGTTACTTACTAAAGTAACGTGTAACGTAGTTTAGTTACTCGTTTCATATTATTCCGAACATCAAAAACAATTACACTTCAATTTTTTTTCCCGTGCTTTTAAGCATCGAGCCATATAAATTTCTGCATTTTTAGCGTTTTTTTTTTGCGTTTTTTCTTGTGAGTATTTAAGTGGAAACGCAAAAAGGGTTAGGTAACTATGTTCAATTTCTGGATGGACACAATATTTCTCGAAATATGGCGTTTATGCATACCTGTAACGTGAAAAGAGTAAAACGTCTTAATTCATAATATACACAAGTAGCGCAAAAGTTACGTGCGTTACTTTTGATCGGTAATGATAACTGTAATGCGTTCCTTTTATTTTGAGGTAACGTAGATCAGTAACGCGTTAATTTTATTTGGAAGTGACGAGTAACGTATTTCGTTACTTCTTTTTTTGGTAACGCCAGCAAGACTGCTGAGAAGGCGCCCTGCAATCGAAATTTTGTATGCACAACAAAAGATCTCCAGTTGGTCAAGAAATTAACGAGCTGTTTTTTTTTTGTTTTTGTTGTTGTTGTTTTTTTTGCTGGGGCGTGCCGGATGCTTTTCGTTGGTTTGACCGTAAGGTCTGAATTCTGACTCCGCTTTACCTTAGATCAGGGAGCAGGCAACACTAAAAGCCGATGAAGCCTATCAAAGCAGCGCCAAGATTGTACGGTTAGGCAGTTCATTCTTTTTGTGTTTGTGCGATCATCGGCTAAACCAAATAAGTGAATACGCCGTGACATTGCGTCTTTAGCAGGCCCATGGGGCCCGCCCCCCCCCCCCCCCCCCGAAATCTTCCATTTTGCTGGGACTTCCTCTCCCCCCTCCCCCTCATACAGCATTTTGTCATGGGCAAGCCCCCCCCCCCCCCCCCCTCCCCCGAAACAAAATCATGGCTACGTGCCTGGTCTTTAGTGCGTGTGCGTTCGCGTTTTTTTTTCTTTTTGCCTTTATATTTCTGAAAGCGGTCTTACTTATGATGAAAGAAAGCGGAGTTGTTGAACTTCTGGGGAAATATTCTATTTTTAAAGAATAAAAGTAACACGTTAACGCGAATTAAGCAAAAAAAGAAAAACGGAAATGAGAGCAGGTATAACAATTATATTTTTTATGTTTCTGATCGACAAATACTTAAAAACTCGTAGCGACGCTAATTGTTCACCTGGATATGGAGAGAAAGCCCCGAATGTTCTGGAACGTTTTCGTTTTATTTTCGTTATGTTTTTATGGCGAAAATTTTCCTTCTATGTCGTGTAAGTGCGTTCATTTGGTCGACGTGAAGTAGTGCCGAAAATGCCTAATATGTTGCTCACGAGCAACAATCCGAAAACAATTAAGCTTTCGAAAATAGGTGGGTTTTTTTCCAAGAAGAGATTCCTGTTATTCTGTGTGTTCTAATACCATGTCAGGGTTCGTAGGTCTCAGGCATTTCAAGTAAAGTTTTGGGCATGAAAGGATTAACATTCGTTTGGTCTACTGACGGCTAGCTCCTGGTTAGTTCAGTCGGTAGAGCGCTTCACCACTCTTAAAAAGGCCCGGAGTCGGTTCTTGAACCTGGAGAATATTTTCAGGTTGCCTAGAAGGCGAGAACAGTGCTTCATTTCAGGCTTATGCGCATATCTGTTCAACCTTGGGGATTTCCCGTAGATTATTGTATGTAATACTTTCCCGTAAATTAATTTATGCAGTACTTTCTTGTAAATTATTTTATGTAATAATGAACCAACTAGCCAGCTTCAAGGCGTCATAAGTTATTTTGTGTACTTCATGTCGCAGATTTTGTGCAGTGTTAACAAGGGTAAGGGAACCTTACTTGGTCCGGCTCAGTGCATCATACAAAACAAATTAATATAATAGCAGTGGGATTTTTCCGATCTAAATGAATGTTATATGATTTCAATCCCTTTGCCATCAAATAATGATTTCTGATGGTATGGTCTCAAAATAGAAGCACCAAGCTTTTGTAAGACACAACGATTATACTGGCCAATGCATGATTGAGCTGCCTTAGACTTACAACTCAGTCAGTCTCTCTGTGACTCTATCTGTCGTTCTTTCTCTCTCTGGCGGTCTGTGCTTTTGTGCGGACGCATATTTTTGTGTTTGTTCCCTTCCTTCGCATTTCAATGTGCTTGCATAGTGTTGTGTCGTCGTTCGCACATCCACAAGCATAAGCGTTCTTCCCTTCCACCCACGGAGTATTTCCGCTCTGCAGCTGTTAGTGTGCGGGAGGCAAAAGCTACTCTCTGCACCTCGTTTCCATTGCACTGTTGGAGAACGGCACCAAGGCCGTACGCAGACGCATTTGTAGACACTGTTATGGGAAGGCTTAGATCAAACATTTTCAGAACCCTTGCTGAAGACAGCAGTGTTTTCATCCTCTTGAAGCTCGTGTCAGCTTCAGTATCCCAGATGAAAGTGATGTCTTTTCACGAAATAACTTGCGCGGTGGCTCAGCTGCGGTGCGAGGTCAGGGACAAAACGGCTGTAGTATTCCACCATTTCGAAGAATGAACGGAGTTGTGAGATGTCCGTCGGAAAGGGAACGTCGTGAATGACGTCCACTTTTCGTTCAAACAGAGCGATTCTTTCTCCGCTGACGTCAAGACCCAGGAAGGAGAGTTCGGTCAATTCACAAAACGCACTTCTTCAGTTTTAGTCCAGCTTCAGCCATACGCTGCAGAACATGACGCAATCGCTCTAGGAGTCTATATGTTCCTCTCTGGACTTTACAAATACGATGACGTCATCTAGGTGAAAAAGCACTCCCTTGCATCCTTCTAGAAATGTAGCCATCATATGTTGGTATGCCGCAGGTGCAGACTCAAGGCCACAACAAATCCGCTTGAAGCGGAATAGGTCTTCGTGCGTTATGAACGCGGTTAGGTCTTGAATGTCAGGGTAGTGTATGACTTGATGATAGCCTGACGCCAAGTCTAATTTAGAAAAACGTTTAGCACCATGTAGGTCGCTGAGAGGTTCCTCAACATGAGGCAAGGGATAACTGTCAATGACGACAGCCTCATTCGCTTCTCTGAAGTTAGTCCACATCCGTATTGATTCATCTTTCGTTTATACTACAACAATCGGTGAAACCCACTCCGAGGCACTTATGGGTTCAGTCACGTGCGCTGCCACAAGGCGTTTAATTTATTTGAAGACAGGTTTTCGTGCCACCAGTGGTATGCGACTCATTTCGTATTTCACGCGTTGCACTGATTTCTGGATCTTCAGTTCGTGAGTGAAGCTTTTGACGTTACCCAGTTCGGGAGTAAAGAGATGTCTGAAACTAGTCAAAGACGTAGGGAGGCTTTGTAGAACTGGTGTAATCTTCATGTCAGAACCAGAATTAGTCACTCTTGTTAAAGATCCAGCAGACGGCGAGGTCTCCTGGAGTCTTATGCAGGACCTCTACACAGCTTCGATGGCCTCCGACGACAATTCGTCTCGTTTTGAGACATCTGCGGGCGTCGTTAGAGGCAATGTCGTCGGCTCCAGGTGCTGCTGAGAGGTGCTTGTAGAGCTCTGATTCGTGTCTGGCAAATCGAGATGCACGGTCATGTCAGAACCTGGCGCATTTGCATCTGCTGGGTCGTCAGCCTCTGTGTAATAGAAGCTCATTTTTTGACCCTTGGATCTCTAGTTTGAGAGCTTTACGAGCATCCATTCTTAACAACGATGTTCCAGTGTTATCGATGTAAAGCAAAATCTTAGCTCACCGAGTCTTAAATTGAACCGTATCGTAGAAGGCTCCAAGTACCTCGACACGCTGACGGGAATAGCTGAGCAGGGTTACCGGCGGTGGGATGATTTTTGCATTGCTACCAAAATACTTTTTGAAAATTTCTTCCTGGACAATAGATACGGAGTAGCCTTTATCCAAAAGAAACTGAAGATGTGACGTAAATGTATATTATATTTCCATTCGGGAAGGCGTAGATACGTGGTAGACTTTCTCTTCGTCATCCTCTTCGTCTGAGAAGATTTCCTGTATTCGCACGTGGCTCTGGCGGTTAGGAGTCTATGCCTGGAAGCTGGAAGTGTCCATATTGGCCTCAACTACTGCATGTCTTTCCCCGGGCGGGAAAAGTAACGTAGCTTTAGCAGCGGTCGACACCAAATCCACAATTCCCGCAGAGCCGCCCTCGTGCCGCTTAGGCGTTCGTCCGTGAAAAGCGCCGTGCTTCGGAATCATTACACTTGACTTGAGGGAGTCGATCGCTGATCGTTATGCGACTGGACAAGGTAGGCATATCTACTCGAGGTGAAGGAACACACTCACGTGACGCTTGGTTGAACGGTGAATTGTGCCGTTAATCATGCCAATGGAAAACGTTCTGCCCCGATGGCTGACGGGAGAATGAAACGTCACGCGAAGGCTGTTTACGGCGGTCGACCGTTTGAGCGGCGTAAGTGACGTCGTAAGTCAGTTGGTTTTCAGTGGCAAGGGTCAGGTCCTAGTCCTCGGTCTTGGTCCTTTCAATGTTGAAGATAATCTCGATAACTTGCTCGAAAGGAATGTTGCTGTTCAGTTGCAGCCATTCTCGAATGTTTTTGGACAGCACTCCCGCCGTGAAGTACTCCCTGATGTTTTCACCCTGTTCAGGATCCGGAGTTGGCCGGAACTGTATTTTTCTCGCGTTCAGCCATATATATTTTTTTTTGTTTGGTTATTATTTTAATTAAATACAAAATAAATACGCATAAAAAAATTTATAAATAACGATATATTTCTCGGATTTTATTATTAGAAAAAGGTATGATTTAAATTATCACATCAAAACTGGTGTACTTCAAATCACGATTTAAATTCTGTTTAAAACCATGACAGAAACCATTTTGATTTCCATTCCCAACCATGCATTGCACGACCCTGCACAAAAATTTGAAAATAAAGTATATCCGCAAGTTCCCAAAAACGACGAGTTTGGGGTGCTGGGCAGTTTTGAACGCACGCTGATTCGTCGGTTTCTTTCACTGCGATGAACCAACAACGCAGAATCACTAGGAAATTCGTGCATCGTGTGTTTCATGCACTGCGTGGCAGCCGATTCAATTAATAGCAGTGGAGAGCAACCACGAGTCAACACGTGTCATATTCATAGTCTTTTTCAGATGTGATTGGTTGATCGCAAGTAAAAACGAGTCCTTCAACACCTTGATTTGTTTGCCACAGTTGACGCGATTACATCGTTCTTCCTGTCGTACAGCAGGAGCCGCTGCTAGGACTAGTTGCCAGCGCCTGTCTCTTTACTTCAACCCCCCTTGGGAAAAGAATATGAAGCAGATATAGTTAAATTCATACGCAAATTACGCAAACTTTACGGTGGTGCAGATATTTCAACGTTTCATGGGCAAATGGGGGCATTTGAGCACTGCAAATGCTACAAGAGCAAATTCCGTGCTTTGAATGGGCCTGCCGAGTGGTGGCTATCAGTTCGTCGAACCACGTCTCATCGACAGATTGTTTCGTATACTGCGATGTTTCATCGACAGTTCGTTTCATGGAAAGGTTCCCACGATCGTGTCATCGACACACCTTGCGACGTTTCGTCGAATACGTCTGTCCGCCCACATCGCCTCTCTCGCCGGCATCCGGATGGGCCTAACTTGCTGAAACCTTGGCGGTTCCGATTAGGACATGGTGTAAGCTCGGGCCTGAGATTACATTAAAGTTTCCCCGAGCGAAGTGAGGGGTTTCCGCGCGTAGCGTGGAGTGTTTGGAAGCCCAGGATTAGGGCTCTCGAATTGGTTTTTGCCCTGTCGAAGCCGCCTGAGTGAGTTTGCTTTAGTTTCGGTATCCTTCCAGAAAACCAAATAGAGCCATTAATTGAATCCAATCTACTTAGCAAAGAATATTACGTTGTCGACGAAACGTCGCAGTTGCATGTGTTCACAAAGCAAGTTTTCAGGACATATCTCAACACCGACGAAACGTATGTTCATTAAGTGTGTCAATGAAACGTGTGTCCATGAACAGTTGTCCACAAAATGTGTCTCGTAGAAACGATATGGACCCTGCAGAGCACACGCGTTTATGCAGTGAAAGAGTGTTTCAGGGCAGCATGCTCGCGTTTCTAGTTTCGGCTTCGCTCGCACTTATGGTGAAAAAGAGCTTACTTTCTGCATATGCGCGGTGCCAACCACTTTTTACGTGACAACACTTATCAATATTATTTTGGTCTTTAGTTGATACTGCAATTCAACTCGAATTAGAGAAAAACCTACACTACTGGTCACGTGTGTCGCAATCAACACAGAATGTTCACACGTGGCCGCTCGCGTGAGTAATTGTCTGTCAAGAACAATTGTCGCGGTGTAAAATCACGTGGCGAAGGTTCACTGTCAGCGCACGCTTTGTGGCAAGCCCTTGATTGCAAAGTGCAAAGATTGTCAGCCGTCAGCACGTGGATTTTTTTTTTTTTAGCAGCCCACAGTCAGAATGTATCCACTGGCTCTATTGGAGGCAATCAGGATACACAGCTTACACCTCGCCTGAATGTAATAAGGTACAGGGTGTCTTCCCAGACAAACATTTACCAGATTGTTTTCACCGCAAAAGTAAACTATGCATCACCGAACGCTCATTCTCTGCCCGAAGGTCGCGCTAGAGGTCCGAACCAGATGATAAAGTTTCAGCGCAAACCAATACTTTATTGAAAAGTTAAAGGCGATTTTCTGAAAATTTCAGTGGGGAAATGGCGTCGTTTTTTGCCCCTTTTTGGTTTCCGGCGTTATACACTCCGTGCAACGCGACCGGCGCGCTGCCGCGCGGCTGTTACCGATGGTAGGCTGTGAGAACCCCAGCGAAACGAAACCACGTCGCGTACATTGGTACGCATTGAAGTCAGAGCGGTGCGGTTGCGCTGGGTTGACAGCATGAACCGCTGCGTCGTCAAGTGCTCTAATATTTTTTTTTTATTTAAATACTATACACACCCTCAAGGGGCATTATGTAAGGGGGGGGGGGGGGAGAGGTTACAAAGCAGAATAAATCAAAAGTACAAAGAACAAAAACTTAACAAAATCAACCACACTTTAGTAGACATGCATCAAGGGCCCCCAAAAGTAGTTAAATCTTGGCGAAAAAGAAGTTGATTACGTTGACAAACAATCTTATCGGGCAAGTCGTTCCAGTCAGCAATGGCGGATGGCAAAAACGAGCAGAAAAACAAGGATGACTTACAAGAAATATGTTTAATCTTACATGGGTTATCAATGCGGGCTGTAACATAAAACGGTTGAGAGAGAAGTGATGAGTGAAGTGATGGCGAGTAGTAAATTTTATGCAGAAGACATAGCTTTGATACCCTGCGGCGTATCTCAAGTGAATGAAGGCCAGCACGAGTTTTAAGGATAGTTACACTGGTATGACGGGAGTAATCAGAAAAAATGAAACGAACGGCTTGGTTTCGGAGTGCTTCCAGTGAGGCAGATAAGTAATGATGATGAGGGTTCCAAATGCTACAAGCGTATTCCAGGATCAGTCGAACGAGCGTGACGTATGTTAGTCGTGTAAGAGAAGATGGGGCAGAATTAAAGTTACGTTTTAAATAACCGAGACTACGGTTAGCTTTGAAAGAATGTAATTAATATGCATGTTTCATGATAGATAGGAGATTAGGTGAACTCCTAGGTATATGTAAGATTGGACTAATTCCAACGGGGTATTTTGAATGTGATGTTGACTGGGGCACAAGCAAGAATTATTAGGACGAATGAAACGAACGTGCTTGCATTTAAAAGAGTTTAAAATCATGATCCAGTTAGTACACCATGAACTGATATTTAGTAAGTCGTCTCGAAGGGCAGTCGAATCTGATGGGTCACTGATCCGACGATAAATAACGCAGTCATCGGCGAAAAGATGAATTTGTGAGGTCAAGGAGTTAGGCAAATCGTTAATATAGATAGAAAAAAGAAGCGGGCCCAGCACACTTCCCTGAGGAATACCGGAGGTGACGGGAACAGGATTTGAACGATGCTTGTTAGCGATAGTGTACTGGGTCCTGTTATGTAAAAAGTCTTTAATTCATTTTAAAACGTGCGGGTCAATATTTAGTGCAGATAATTTCGAGAGCAAACGATGACGAGAAACGCGATCAAAAGCCTTAGAAAAGTCGAGAAAAATAGCATCAGTAACCTCATTGCTGTCCAAATTAGTGTGAATATGATGTAAGAAACCAGCTAGCTGTGTCTGACAAGACAGTCCTTTTCTAAAACCATGTTGATGAGGTGAAAATAAATTATTGTTCTCAAGAAAAGTAACAAGGTTAGTATAGATGCATCGTATCTCGTGGGGACAAAGTTTCAAAGTTTTTCAACTGACCGATGTTTTGCGGGACAGCGTCAACGATGAACCCGTGGTGTACGACGCGAGAAATTTGGACTCCCGATCATGTCTGCCACTGTGTCGGCACGCCTGACATATTTTACACTGCCGCTTTGCGCTCTGCGTTTGTTTTCGTACCAGTAACGCCTACATATGCTAGCGCCGTTGGGACGAACTGAAATGCCATCCCACACTCGCGGATATGCAGTGTCAATTTCGTTGGAGGAATGCCCTCCAAAGAAGTTTCGTCCCCGTCGTAATTGTCGATGATATTTCCGGACCAGTATGGCACGCAGTCTGTACTTCATGAAGAAAGATTCGGAAGGTCCAAAAAGTGACAGATATAAATTAAAAGGAAAACTACAATGAAACTTAGAATCACCAGAAAATCGGCGTTTGAGTATGGAAGTTCATGTGGTGTGCTTACTTTTTTGATTAGCCTCCTTTTGGATGTGGAAACGCCGACACCCCGAGTCCTGTAGACATATTTGTTTTTCGTCTCAGCTTTGTAGCCACCTATCGCAAAATTGTTCGAACTGGAAGTAACGTCCACTGGTGCACCTCCCACCACGATTAGTATTCTCTTGACGGCCTTTGACGGTTAAAACCGGTTCCCATTCAGTTAAGCCGCCCAAACTAAATTTCCATCTGGTTTCGCTCTGCCACCTCTTTCTGATATAATAAGGTTGTGTCAAGTTACGGTCATGTCCAAGTACCTGTGTGCCGAAAATCGGCACCTCGCACAACCAGCTTATTACACAACAGCTGACCGCGAAACCCTTTGACGGCCAAACCGTGTGTTGGCCGACAACTATGTTTTCTCGGTTTTGGAACATCTTTTCGTAAAGTTGTTTCAATCCTACGTTTACAGCGACGAGCGAAACAAATTTTCCACTGAGAGAAATTATCGTGGCGGCCATCTTGCTTTTCGGAAAATTGCTCAAACACCTTTTTCGACCGCTACTAGAGAAATTACCCCTATTAACGACTCAAACGCAATATATAAGAAGCGGAGAACAGCTAGATGCCCTTCTTATGTCTGACCAAGCACTCATGCAACGTCACCCTCAACGTATCGGCTCAAAAAGGCAAAAGTTCCGTCCGTGCGCGCTTCCGCCGCCACAGCATGGCATGCGAAAAGGCGCCGCAGGCTGCTGAACGCGCCTCACTGTCGAACGCCAGCTCCTCCGCTAGCGGCGCTACGCGCGTTTTTTAAAGCGCCCCCTATAGACCATTCCATTTAGCGCTCTTTGGGTGGCACCATTTTGTTAGACAGCAGCGCCCTCTCGATACATCCGGGAATTTCGGGGGTTCGGCGGGGTAAAACGAGAGAAGGGGTGTCCAAACAGGACACTACAAAACGCACGACTCCGACAAATCGTGAAAATTGAAGCGGACGCCCCACGCTTCAATTTTCACGATTTGTCGGAGTCGTGCGCTTTGTAGTGTCCTGTTTGGACACCCCTAGAGAGGGCACGCGCCCGACTCCGCTAGCAGACGACAAACCGGGAGGTTGCCATTCTCCATCTTTGGGCTGTACCGGCGGGCTGTACGGAACATCGAACCCTCGCTCGTGGCTGCCATTGTGAAGTGGTTCGCGTTCTTAGAATAGTCATGGCTACTCCAAAGTCAGCCTATAGCTCTCTGTTGTTCTATTTCGGTAAATGATCAACTAGCGTATCTTTTTTTCCGTTACTTAAATAGCAGTTGAGTCAGCCGGCAGTACTACCCTCAACTACTGCGTGTATTGAGGCAAGAGAACACGTTTTTATTTATTATTTCAGACTTCCACTCATGGTCGCTAAAGGCCTACACCAGTACGAACTTTCTATAGTAAAAAAGGTACAGCAACCGGGTTTACTTTTCGCCGGAGATACCGGCCAATCTGACACAGTTTTCCCTATTTTTTTTTTATTTGCACGCAGGTAACAGCGCATTTGGACCCGGTTAGTCTTTTTATCGAGCATAGCATTACACGATAACTTGCATATCAAAATTCGCGCATCTGCGCTTGAAATTTCCAAAATGACGCGATTTTAAACAGAGCTTGCACGCCAGCCGGATGCTAGCTACAGCCCACTCGGCGGAGCAGACGACATGCGGGTGAGAGGGGGAGGGCATTTTTTTCTCTCTATTACCCTCTCTGCTATGACTCTAATGGAACGGTCTATAGTTCCCGCAAGGAGCGTATAGAGCTCTGTATTCTTGATAGCTCCGTCGGCCGCCATTTTCCTATTGAAATTTTCGTAAAATCACTTACCTTTCGAATAATGTATTGATTCGGACTGAAGCTTTGGCATCTTGTTAGAATCTTTAGCGCTACCTTTGGGCGAAGAATGAGAGCTCGGCAGCGCGTAGTTTTTTTTTTTTTTGCGGTAAAAAAAAAACTGATATATATATATATATATATACTTTTTTTTTTTGGGGGGGGGGGGGGGGGTCACCTTGTACTACAAAAATGCGGACATTACAGCCTACGTAACAAGCTTTAGCTTTCGATGCGCTCAAGAGTTCTTAAATGAACTACCAAAAAGCCCATTTGTCAAGGCTACTAGATATAGGTACGAGCACAATATTTCACAAAACATCACACTCCACCCCTTGCATAGTTTTAAATATTTTTGGCACACCAATAGTTGGGCAGCGTAAGTCAGCAAATTAATATGGCTCCCTTTCTTAAACGCTGATAGCTATTCGTAAAATAAAAATAATTGCTAAGCTGCAGTCATTTCAAGTGTCTCCGCAGTCAGGGCTAAAATTAATTTTGATATTTTAACGGTGTGAGTAATTCTTTAACATTGGCATTACTTTTGTTATATTATAAGCATAAACATTTTCTGACAGTCCTCCCTCAGTTTACTAAACTGAATATCTAAAAAAAGCTGAGGCTAATTTGTTTTTTCGTGTTTTAAATATCGCAGTCGAAATAAAAGTTGCATTGACCTAAAATTAAATACTTAACCAAAAGAAAATAGTTTTTTTTTACTTCTTGAGGTATTTAATTACTGAAGCTAGAATTCCGGAAAACGACGTCTATTACGTTTCTTTAAAGTGCCAAAAAACTGCACGACAAAACGGCCGACACGTCATACTAATCTGACGCATATGTCAAATATGTCAGAGGCCGACACGAATTTGTGTAATTGGTCTCGGAGATTCACGGGGTGATACATGCGCACCGCTAATCTCAAGTTTTCTACGAGTTGGCTCTATTGTCGTGCATGTGCCTCGTCATTACCTGAGGATTCAGAATCAGAAGGCATTTCATTGCCACAGAAACAAGGGAAAGGTGAGGGAATATGACAAGACAATTTTCCCGTTTTATTCTGAACACATTTGCTGGAGACGCGAAGTCATAATGTAGGCAACTGCTTCCTTTGCATGAAAACCGGTGCAGCCGGGCGGCGTTCCACACAAAGCTCGTGCATCAAAAACGAAGTGAACCGCCAGGAATGTCAATTTCAGGAGAAAGATAAATATCACACTGTAATGAAGCGCCACCACACACGATATATTGCGTTCATGCACGGGTCTGGAAGGCGATCCCCACATAGAGTTATTACAATAAACGCTAGAGGCTCAGCTGGCGCTAGTGTCTACGGGACTTCCGGTTGCAAATTGAAGCAGACAGCATGCAGTCTACATTTCCAGCCTCCCTGTGCATTCCTATGGGAAAACGCGCGTGAATTTTGTCTCTTCGCCGGAAAATAACACGAATAACTTTTGTCATTTCGGTTGTACCGGATAGTATGTACCTTTTTTGGTACTGTGAAAGTGTAATTGCTTTAGTTACAGCATTTTTCTTTACCACTGAACGATGTTAAACTTCGCTCTATTTCAGGCCCAAAATCTCTGTTTCAAGGAAGGTATGTGAAAACGAGCGACGATTCTAAGCAAACTAACGATCGAAAAGAATGTAGAGTGTGTTCAAGGTTTGCTAGCATTGCGGTGGCGCTTATATATTGCTAATATGCCCATCTTGTCACTCAATGAAAATGACTCCGTTGTGCATCTTTACGAATGGTTAAATTAAAAGATTCGAATGCAATAAATAAAGTACGTGGACTACGAATTGTGTGTTTTTTTATTATTTCCGATGTCGGGTAGTTTTTATCGGGCACCTGTTCTCTGGCTTCTCCCTATTTGCAAAGATTTGGAGCGTGCGGTTGATGATTTGAACATGCATCTTTGCACATATTCATGAGCAGAAAGAATAAAGCAGAACCTATTTATTGCAAATCGGACTATATTACGTGGCTTTCAATTTATTTTGATCGTCTGCGTGCACAAGGAGTTACTTATCCACTGTTACTGCGTAGTTCTTGCAGTCTCTCTTGGTTTTCCAGATGTCCTTCGTTCGTTTGGCACGTATATCCCCCATGCTGGAAAGCGTCGACGCCGTGTTCGCGCTAACAGTGTCCGACAGTGCACATAAATACATGTACGAAGCGGTTTTAACACCGTTTTTCATGCCACGAATTTCAAATAAAAATGCTGAAACTGACCAATTATTTCGTCTGCGTGACTGAGAAATGTTCCAATGTGCCTAGTACATACAATTTATTCGTGATATTTGCTCTTATAATTGAGCGCAGAGAGATAATGCACTCGCTTTTTCCCATAGAAATGCATTACCGGAAGTCAATTTCTGACTGCTTGCTGTCTGCTTCAAAATGCAACAGCACACTAGCGCCAGCTGAGCCTCTAGCGTTTATTGTAATAACTCTATGGATCCCCATCGCCATTTGTTGGTTCAGAATCACACTAACCAAGCGTGGGGTTTCACCTTAAGTGTGAATGGAGGGCTATAACGGCAATTTCGTTGCGTGTGCTCGCGCACACCGGCGGCTGCTGGCTTGTGGAAAGGTCTGCCTTATTTATTATAGACACGGAAATGTTTGGTTCAGCCATAGCCTCCTCTATACTCTCAAAGCCTGGCAGTACGACGACGGAGCCATAGAGTGCCCGGTCGAAGATTTGGAGCGCGAGGATCTGGTTGCAGAGGGCATTTCTGGTATTCAGGGTACAGCTTCTGCAGCGGCGAAGACCCGAAACATTGTTTGCAAACCCGACGAGAAAAGAAGCAGTCAACTTTCCGGGGGGGAGGGGGCCGGTCAGGATGATGACGACCGATGATGATGTTCGCCCGATGGAAGTCCCCCGGGAAGTCGAATAAGAAAAAAAACTAAAAGTTGTTCGATCTCGCTGGACGCATTACGACGTTAAGACGCCCAAACATGCAGACACACACACATAGGCAGATAAACAAAACAATGCCGACGCAACTGTAGAAAAATAGACTTTTCTAAAACAAATCTTACTTATTT
Source organism: Ixodes persulcatus (assembly GCA_013358835.2). Taxonomy (NCBI): domain Eukaryota; kingdom Metazoa; phylum Arthropoda; class Arachnida; order Ixodida; family Ixodidae; genus Ixodes; species Ixodes persulcatus. The sequence goes on from JABSTQ010003182.1 coordinate 22,683, forward strand.
CAAACCAAATCCTTCGTTACTTAACACCTCCCCACCAAGAATGTTGCAAGTACACTTGCTGTTCGCGCAACATCTGTCCCCCTTTCCGAGACAGACGCGTAGCATACAAAAACAAAAACAACAACAAAGGAGCTATACCCCTCGCGAAAAGACCTGTTGGGCGACACAGAAAACAAAAAAAAAAAAAACAAAGCCCGGTGAGACCCAAACCCGCACGTTCCAGATTCCACCATGACCAGTATTTATACAAAAGCAGAAAAAAAAATTAACTGTAGCTGCAGGCGAGCAAATCCGAAAACGCCAGCAGAAAAAAAAGTTTGCTTTACCTAATTTTTACTTGAATCTGTTCCTCCAGACCTGCGCGTTCCAAAGAGCTCGCAAACCCTGCCGCAGGTCCGCGAGCCAACGCTCTCTCTGGTCATGGTGAACTTCGGAGAAAACGGGAAAGGGACTCACCCACTGTTGTCTGGCGACATCCAATTACCTGCTCCTCCAGTCGCCGCCACCCACTTGCCGCAGTGTCCCCACTCGGCCTGGCGATCGTGCCCGTCATCCGGAAGCCTCAGTTCCTTCTCCGTTCCCCGAAACTAAGAAGAAAAAAAATCAAAAAAAAAACCGCACCATTTCCCGGCACCACAACGAAGGTCAGCACTGCAGCAACGATCTCGTCTCTCCTCTTGAGGCCTGACCAAGATCTTCTGTCGCAGCTCACTGGGGATGCTTCGCCGGTCCGTAGGTGAAGCCGCAGGCTGTCCTGTTCTCCGACGTAGATGACGCCCAGGACCTCCTCTCAGCTGCCACCACTCCTTTTGGGCAACTGTACCCCTCCGGGCTTCTCGCGTAGATATTACACGGTCCACACTCCGGAAGGAGCGAGCCTTGTGCGCAGTCCAGCAGACGCCACGATTTCTTTGGGTAACTGTACCCCCCCCCCCCCCCCGGGCTTCTCACGTAGATATTGCCACGGTCCTCACTCCTGCAGGAGCGAGCCTTGTCCGCAGTCCAGCAGACGCCACGACTTCTTTGGGTAACTGTACCCCCCCGGGCTTCTCACGTAGATATTGCCACGGTCCTCACTCCGGCAGGAGCGAGCCTTGTCCGCAGTCCAGCAGACGCCACGACTTTCTTTGGGTAACTGTACCCCCCGGGCTTCTCACGTAGATATTGCCACGGTCCTCACTCCGGCAGGAGCGAGCCTTGTCCGCAGTCCAGCAGACGCCACGACTTCTTTGGGTAACTGTACCCCCCCGGGCTTCTCACGTAGATATTGCCACGGTCCTCACTCCGGCAGGAGCGAGCCTTGTGCGCAGTCCAGCAGACGCCACGATTTCTTTGGGTAACTGTACCCCCCCGGGCTTCTCACGTACATATTGCCACGGTCCTCACTCCGGCAGGAGCGAGCCTTGTCCGCAGTCCAGCAGACGCCACGACTTCTTTTGGGCAACTGTACCCCCCGGGCTTCTCACGTAGATATTGCCACGGTCCTCACTCCGGCAGGAGCGAGCCTTGACCGCAGTCCAGCAGACGCCACGACTTCTTTGGGTAACTGTACCCCCCCGGGCTTCTCACGTAGATATTGCCACGGTCCTCACTCCGGCAGGAGCGAGCCTTGTCCGCAGTCCAGCAGACGCCACGACTTCTTTGGGTAACTTTACCCCCCCGGGCTTCTCACGTAGATATTGCCACGGTCCGCGCTCCGGCAGGAGCGAGCCTTGTCCGCAGTCCAGCAGACGCCACGATTTCTTTGGGTAACTGTACCCCCCGGGCTTCTCACGTAGATATTGCCACGGTCCTCACTCCGGCAGGAGCGAGCCTTGTCCGCAGTCCAGCAGACGCCACGACTTCTTTGGGTAACTGTACCCCCCCGGGCTTCTCACGTAGATATTGCCACGGTCCTCACTCCGGCAGGAGCGAGCCTGTCCGGAGTCCAGCAGACGCCACGACTTCTTTTGGGTAACTGTACCCCCCCGGGCTTCTCACGTAGATATTGCCACGGTCCTCACTCCGGCAGGAGCGAGCCTTGTCCGCAGTCCAGCAGACGCCACGACTTCTTTGGGTAACTGTACCCCCCCGGGCTTCTCACGTAGATATTGCCACGGTCCTCACTCCGGCAGGAGCGAGCCTTGTCCGCAGTCCAGCAGACGCCACGACTTCTTTGGGTAACTGTACCCCCCCGGGCTTCTCACGTAGATATTGCCACGGTCCTCACTCCGGCAGGAGCGAGCCTTGTCCGCAGTCCAGCAGACGCCACGACTTCTTTGGGTAACTGTACCCCCCCGGGCTTCTCAGTAGATATTGCCACGGTCCTCACTCCGGCAGGAGCGAGCCTTGTCCGCAGTCCAGCAGACGCCACGACTTCTTTTGGGTAACTGTACCCCCCCGGGCTTCTCACGTAGATATTGCCACGGTCCTCACTCCGGCAGGAGCGAGCCTTGTCCGCAGTCCAGCAGACGCCACGACTTCTTTGGGTAACTGTACCCCCCCCGGGCTTCTCACGTAGATATTGCCACGGTCCTCACTCCGGCAGGAGCGAGCCTTGTCCGCAGTCCAGCAGACGCCACGACTTCTTTGGGTAACTGTACCCCCCCGGGCTTCTCAAGTAGATATTGCCACGGTCCTCACTCCGGCAGGAGCGAGCCTTGTGCGCAGTCCAGCAGACGCCACGACTTCTTTTGGGTAACTGTACCCCCCTGGGCTTCTCACGTAGATATTGCCACGGTCCTCACTCCGGCAGGAGCGAGCCTTGTCCGCAGTCCAGCAGACGCCACGACTTCTTTTGGGTAACTGTACCCCCCCGGGCTTCTCAAGTAGATATTGCCACGGTCCTCACTCCGGCAGGAGCGAGCCTTGTCCGCAGTCCAGCAGACGCCACGACTTCTTTGGGTAACTGTACCCCCGGGCTTCTCACGTAGATATTGCCACGGTCCGCGCTCCGGCAGGAGCGAGCCTTGTCCGCAGTCCAGCAGACGCAACGAATCTTTTGGGTAACTGTACCCCCCCCCCCCGGGCTTCTCACGTAGATATTGCCACGGTCCTCACTCCGGCAGGAGCGAGCCTTGTGCGCAGTCCAGCAGACGCCACGATTTCTTTGGGTAACTGTACCCCCCCGGGCTTCTCACGTAGATATTGCCACGGTCCTCACTCCGGCAGGAGCGAGCCTTGTCCGCAGTCCAGCAGACGTCACGACTTCTTTGGGTAACTGTACCCCCCCGGGCTTCTCACGTAGATATTGCCACGGTCCACGCTCCGGCAGGAGCGACCCTTGTCCGCAGTCCAGCAGACGGGACCCTTGTCCGCAGTCCAGCAGACGCGACCCTTGTCCGCAATCCAGCAGACGAAACACTTGTCGCATAGAGCCCAGGTGCGCTCCGCCTACCTCCGTTGATGCCGTCGTTTTCGCTCACCGCCCGTCGCAGGAAGTCAGCAGGATCCTGTCGACTGCGCCAGTCAACTTTCCGCAGGGGAGGGGGCTGGTCGGTCAGGATGGTGACGACCGATGATGATGTTCGCCGGATGGAAGTCCCTCCGGGAAGTCGAATAAGAAAAAAAAAACTAAAAGTTGTTCGATCCCGCTGGACACATTACGACGTTGGTTGGTTTACGATGGCCAGTGTGGCCACGTTTATTTCAAAACAAAACGACAACAAGTCAACAGTAATTTACAAAACTCCCAAAATTACCACCCATACTTTAGCCCCAGTCTCAACAGCCGAATCTTCCTGATCTCAAAAGCCGAATTCCCCCAGAATCCTCTCGGCAGCACTTTTCTAGACTCGTAGGGGCCTCCTTTCCCTCCAGAGACGGACCAATGACTTCAAATTTGCCCATTGTCACGTGGTATAGTCTTACCCAATGATCAGCGAGCTGTCAACGTAACCCCCCTCCGACACCCCAACGGTCAAACCCAAATTCCGTGTAGAGTCACTACATGCTTTCGCTGCCGCCTAGCCGGCGCCACACAGTTAAGTTATTACCTCGCGCAAAAAGGGACAATTTTATACTAAGCGGCGAAATACATTGGACACAAGCACACCCGCTTAAAAGCCACAAGTGCGGTTAGAAGTACCTCTCCCCGAGACACGATGTTCCGGCGCCCCAACTGAAACCCAATTCGTTTGTTAACGACCGGGGTCCGACTCGCCTTTGCCGAGCCCCGCGGCCGCTTGAAGCCCCCCGCGCGTGAAAGAACAAGACGACTCCCCGTTCATGCTCTCACCCCCTGCCGCGGGCCCGCGAGCAAACGCCAAAAATGTGGACACAAACATAGGCAGATAAAAAAAAACAATGCCGACGCAACTGTAGAAAAATAGACTTTTCTAAAACAAATCTTACTTATTTCAAACCAAATCCTTCGTTACTTAACAAGACCCTTTTCGAAATTTTGTCTGGCAACTTCAATAACTTTCATCATTTAAGTTCATATTATCTGTACATGCTAATGGCGTTCTTTTGATGACTGGTGGAGAAAGAATACCGAAGCGGAGCCTGAAAATTCCAGACGTTAGTTCGCTGCATTATTCTCCTATGTTACCGTGACGAGACTTATAAGCTTCTACGCGCTACGCATTTGAGGGTGTCATGTAAAACCTTGGAATGCTTGGCTTCGGCACGCCCCAGACATCTCATGGCAATAGAATATGGTGAATTGTATCAAGAATTTGACTCCACCGAGCGCCTTGTACAGAGTGGTACACACCGTCGCAACTGAAACAAATAGAAAAATAACTGTGCAGCGAAGAAAACCGCAACTTTCGCTCGTCTGCCGTTGACGGATATGTACCACATTCTAACCGCCATTAGGATACATTAGGATACAGAAATTTAGACTGATATTTGAGCCACTAGATGGCACTGAATTTGTGAAAGGGTCTATTGTGCCACAAAAACTACGGTCGGAAGTGTTGTCTCGGTTGCACGAAGGCCACCAAGGCGTCAACAGATGCCGGGCACGTGCTCGAGAGTGCGTTTGGTGGCCAGGCTTGAGCAAGCAGATTTTCATTAGGGTCCGTAACTGTGAAATATGTGCTCAATGGACCTCTTGGCGAATATGTGCTGCCACCTAGACACGCGAATCGGTTCGAGACTAGGTGACAACGCGCGCCCAAGGCCTCTCCCACCCGTTCCACACCCAAAACGTCAGCTACATCCTGTTCACCCATTGAGGCGATGTGACCTAGATACAGCTTCCCCAAGCTCACCTTTGTCCCCATCGTGCGTAATCTTCCGCCCCGAGGTCGACACAACGAAACCGCTCAAAGGCGAAAAATGCAAGATGGCGGATTGTTTGGAACTAGATACTCTCGAACCCAGGCGCATGAAATACTCCGCGCATGCGCACCCCGTATTTCTACAAAAGGTCCATTCGCTAACCAAAGCTCGGAGCCAATGATGCGTTCGTCTACCCCAGACTTTCCGTGGCCGAAGCTGGGAATCGATCTTTGTCAGATAAAAGGGGCGGACTTCTTGGTGGTGGTGGATTACCTCTCCAGATATCCCGAGGTTTCAGCTCTTTCATCAACTACGACAGCAGCGGTGATCGAGCAGTTGAAGCGAATTTTTGCGCGTCATGGAATCCCGGAAACATTAATTTCCGATAACGGACCGCAGTTTGTGTCGTCGGAGTTCGGGAGGTTCGCGGAAACGTACGGCTTTTGCCACCGAACAACAAGCCCGCGATACCCACATGCCAATGGGGAGGCCGAACGAATGGTCCAAACAGTCAAAAGATTTATGCAAACGTCATCTGATGCTAACCTTGCGTTGTTGGCCTACAGGTCGACTCCGGGTGTAACTGGGAAGAGTCCCGCTGAGATACTAATGAGTCGACGGCTTCGAACAAGACTGCCCATGGTACCCGAACAACTGCATCCAACGTGACTTTACATCCAACAAACCTGAGTCAAACGGAGTTGATCCGAAGAGACCACAGTGCAAGAGATAAGCAGCGTCAAGGGTTTAACAAGCGACACGGAGCGAAAGCGTTGCGGACTCTTCACATCGGCGATCGGGTATGCGTGACGGACATGAAGGCGAATGCGGAGGTTGTGGCTCCAGCCAGAAGGCCGAGGTCCTACGAGGTACAAACGTCATCCGCGGTAACCCTAGTGCGGAACAGTACGAGTTTGCGGTTCTTGCCGCGACAACAAGAAACCGGAAGAAGCTACGATTTCCCAGCCAGCATGAATAGAGGGGAGGACGAGATGGTATCGAACACGGTTCAGTCAAGTGCTTTGGTTTCCGCGCCTGTAACGTCAAGAGAGTTCTATGACTCTCCCGTCGTCATCACGCGGTATGGGCGAACAATTAGGAAACCTAAAAGATTGGGTATTGATGAGTAGGTAAAAAACAAATGTGACAGATGCTTGAAATTGTTGAAGTGTCAATGTTTCTAGTTGTGTATTTAAGTGATACGTGTTAGTCATGAAAAGGGGCTGAAGTAATTATATAAATGCGTAGTGTATGTAACGGCGTTTCTTGCTTTTCTTGTTTCGTTTTCTTTTGTACAATCTGAGTTCTGATTGGAAGTTCTGTTTTGCTTTCGTGAAAACAAAAAAAAAGAGAAGAAGCGATATCTGATATCGCTGGCTACGCGCCAGCGTATCGCTGCGTCATGCTGCATGGGCAGACAGATATAAAAGGATTGAAAAATAATAAACGAGGGCTTTTTGGCTCTGTACAGAACTTCGTGTTGGTCGTTCCTTCGTGGCTTCTGCCGAAACGCGACAACTTCGTTATCAAGAAATGTCACTTTGTTTCAGCTTCGGTCCGAGCGCGGCCGATGTAATGAGCCGAAGGGCCAATCAAACAGCGAAGAGGCACAACGTCATGGCGTGCTCTCTGCAGTTGATAGGACTAGCTGGTGTTCGCCGTCTCTCTGTGCGTATTCCTTTGCCGGCTAGTCCTATCAAGCGCAGAGAGCACGCCATGACGTTGCGCTTTTTGCGCTGTATGATTGGCCCTTCGGTTCATATTCATACCATCGTCCGCGCTCGGACCGAAGATGAAACAAGTATAGATACAAGTAACGCGTTTCTAGTAACGTGTTAGGTGTGTGTTAAAAACGAGTAGCCCTTCTCTTTGGAATCTTATTTCCACAGTACCTGAACGAGGTTAGTTTCTCCTTCTTAATACTGTTGTGACTTAGCAAATAAGATATTCACATATTGTAATGAAAAAAACGAGGCGTTTGACCCCGAGAGCAACTTCTTGATCGACGGCGTTTCTTACTTTATGCCTTATTGGGCGACATCTGTGGGAATTTTGTGGGCCGAACGCCGAGCTCTGGTTCGAATCATCAATAGGCCTCCTGCGCTGAAGCTTTGAACAAACTGTAGCACCCTCATTTTGGGTAGTACAAGCTCACATGATTGAGCCTCGCAGTACTTATGGCACGTTGGTTGAGCTTTTTTAATTCTGTCTGGTCCTGAAGAACGAAAAAACACTTTTGGACTCCAGAAATCGTCCAGACTCAACGCCGCAAGACAACCAAAAGTGCCAAATCCATGACACCACCGCTAGGGTACGCGTCTCTTATCTCTGGGTGGTGACGTCAAAACACCTGTGAAGCGACGCTTTAATTTTTCTTTTTCTTTGTCATGTCTACTTTGGAACGCGCGGAACGGCTGTTCTTGGTTCACGCGCTTAGTGTCTTAGCTTTGACGGCGTTCGAATTTTTGTTGTTTCTTTGTATTTTCATCGTGATCTCGCGCTCGGCACCAGAGCTGGCACGCTTCTGCATGCGTGACAGTTTGAGACGCTAAAGTTTGTGCTACCCAAAACAAGGCCTAACAGGTCCCTTTTCGCAGCACCCCCTGGGGAACGCAGGAGGCCCATGGGTAGACCAAAAGCTAGCAGCCTTTGTCTCCACTGCACGCGTCGAACGAGTTAAAGGGATACTGAACCAAACAATTTAGTGTCCATAATAAGCGGCGCACGTTCTTTCCACGAGCCAGCAGCCGCCGGTGTGCGCGAACACACGCAACGAAAATGACGTCAAAGACCTCCATTCGCGCTTAAGAGGACAGTGAAATGCATGGGCTTCGGGCCAAAGGAGAATAAAGACGGGCTTTTCATCTCTAGAAGTGAAAGCTACGTGCTTGTTAGACCAATTAATCGCTTACCTTTTACACCAGACACCACTGTGTAGATGAAAAACTTGTCTTTATTCTCCTTTGGCCCGAAGCCCATACGTTTCACTGTCATCTTAACCGCGAATGGAGGTCTTTGACGTCATTTTTGTTGCGTGTGCTCGCGCACACCGGCGGCTGCTGGCTCGTGGAAAGAACGTGCGCCACTTATTATGGACACTAAATTCCTTGGTTCAGTATCCCTTTAAGCCCAGTTCAGACAGTTGCGCTTGACTGCGTTTGACTGCGTTGCGGCAGCGAGACACCAGGACATCCCTGCTGCTTATATTGCGTGCCAAGAAGATTCCTTGAATTGTATTGCACGCTTCATACGAAGCACAGATGTGCCGGTGACTCGCTTTCGGTTCTCGCCGCAACGCAGTCAAACGCAGTCAAACGCAACTGTGTGAACCGGCCTTTAGAACGCAGAACGCCGGACTCCGGAGTCTGGCATTCGCGTTCTAAAGCGTTGACGAGTGCAGTGGAGACAAAGGCTGCTAGCTTTCGGTCTACCCTCTAATCGTGCCAATCGGAGCTCGGCGTTCCGACGTCCGCGCGCGCTCTCGACTCCTCCTTTTACTCTCCTCGGCTCATAGACCTTTGCAAAAATACCAAAACATCGCGGAGAATGCTGGGAACGTAAGTAACGCGCTGCTCGCGCTCGCCCTATCTGTATAGACGCTTTCAGCGCGCGCCAAATTGAGCCGCCATAGCCGACCTTCTCTTGTCTTACCGAGATGCCAAGGCACTGAAGCAGGCGTTGACGAGCCTCCACAAAGGCCTATGCTAAGTTGAAGGACACAGCAGCACCTAAAATGGCAATAACCTGTCCTGCTGTGGTAATAATGAAGTGGAGCGAACGGAATAAGAGGGAACAAAAACTGAAGGTCGGATATGGCGGCGCCCATGCACAGCTGCCTGAAAGCGTCTATAAAATAGAGCCACTAAATGAGCTGCACCGCTGCACTTAGAGTATCGGCCCTCTGTTCCCCGACGCTGTTGTGGGCGCCGCCATTTTGGATCTTGTGCAGAGCAGACGCAACTGCCGATCGTCATAGTTTAAAAGTGCGACTTCCTCAGCATTGGATTCGGTGTTTGGAAGCTCATGTAATATTGCTTTTCTGTGTCGCGAACTGTTTAAACATGTGTGGAAGACGGAAAAGCGTTTCCTATGATCTCAGACAATGCTTCGGGTAACTGGCAACCATGATTTCAAGCCACGATATGGGCAAGTGTCGTTACTCTGATAATTGTGGTTGTGGGGATATTTATACAGCGTGTAGTTGGTCAGCCATTTAAAGTTGCGACGAGTCGCTCGCTGTAGATGAGCAATTTAGCCAGTGCAGTGCAACTGCTAGCCTGGGGTCTTTAACGTGCACCACGCAGTAGTGATACACGACCGCACGCCGGTACGATGCTCATCCAGATCGAAACGGGCAGGGGTGGGGATTGAACTCGTTACTCTGAAGCGTAGCTTATTCAGTGGCACTATTAGCCCCGAGAGCGAACACAAGCGTCGCTGTGGTCGGCCTTCCACGATTGGCCGAACGCTGACCATGACGTCAGAAAAGAATTTATCATCGACGGAAATAAGAGGAATGAAAGAACTTTAATTTTGGCGGTGTTGGCAGTGTTCCTTTGAGAGCGCAATGATTTCAAGCTTCCACCATGCTATCTACAAACACCATCGAACTTGTTGTTTGCAAGGTAATGACGTCACAAGGGGGAACCATAGGAGGGCGCCACCCAAACATCTCGCCGCTAATAGTATAAAAGATTCCGAGTAAATAATCAAAATAGAGCGCGGATGATCGCGCGTGCCAAGCGCGATTTGTTTTCGGTTTTTGCTTTCGAACAGTCACAGCTGCAGAATGCAGCACGCGTGGCGCATGTAACTATACACTCCCCCACGCTGCTTGATGCCTGGGTAATTTAGCAAGAAATATACTGACCTAAAGTCAACTATGCAGGTGAACACAGAAAGATACGCGTAAACAAGCGCTGTTTGAATGGATTTGAATATGGATTCCACGATTCCAAGTATCAACAGGTGGATATGTTGCTGGCCTGAAAAATCGCGGTAACCGAGAAGGTCCTAGTCACTTCAGGATGACGGCATCGAGGAGGCTAATTTTGAGGCTATTCTATTATAACGCGACGGTCAAGCTAAAGCAGCGCTCGCACTGGTCATACAAAATACGCGGTCTGCAAACACGATGGCAGAAATGTCTGCGGACACACCTCAGGAATCTTCCAGGCGCTTCATACATAGATTCGAACGTGTATGTAGAGAGTTCTTGTGTGACAGGACAAGAAAAAAGCACACCTCGTGCCTGCATACTGTATTTTTTCACGATGTATTACAACTGTTGGCGCAACTTTAAAGCGCAGAGTTTTCGGAAAGCAAACTTCGCGTTACATTCGAGTAGATGTGTACTTTTAGCGCGTAGTATACGAGCCCCTCGACTTTAAAAAAGAAAAAAAAATAAGAAAAAAAGAAGGGGTAGAGGGACTCTGACTTGGACGGATCGTGGCGATAACGGGCTTTCCGGCAGCCGTCCACCAAGTTTCGGCCTTGGCGCGTGGGTCCGCGACTGCGACGCGACCGGCCTGCGTAACTTTATGCGCTCCCTTATCGCCGAAACTATTTTAGCGGAAAGCCGACCCTTTGTCGCCGCGTTAAGAGTATAATTGTCGTCGGAGGGCGAGGCAGTACCCGCGGGTTGCCTCACACCGCCTCGTGATTCTGCCAGGGATGACGAAACTGCACCGGATGCATGCAATACTGCCTGTCAAGGCTGCAGCGACTTTTCCTCCCAAACGTCATCACTAGTGGCCCTCCACGCAGAGCCGCCTACCCCGCGTCAGCGTCGCCGTCAACGCGTCCCGCAGCGTCCCACAACGAGCGCGACTCTGGCACGCGGCGTCGCCCAGACGGACGCGCGTCTGCCGCTTTGCGGCGCCTCTCGTCGAGCTTAAAGCCGGGGTCACACTGCTCACACATCGTACAAAAGACAGTCTGCAAACACGAGTCACCGCAATATCCGTGGTTCGAATGCCCCGTGCCATGTGTCCTCCTCGAACTCGATGCCCTGTGGCATTCGAAGCACGGATCTCGCGGGGACTCGCGTTCGAATTGGTATGCACACTGTCTTTTGCATGATGTAAAAGCAGTGTGACACCGGCTTTAGAATGTTTCCCGCTTGGGGCGGGAAACATTCCAAATACCTGAGCCAACACCGCCTAGGAGGCCTTGCCTCCTAGGCGGTGTTGGCTCAGGTATTTGGAAGCAACCTGTAGGAGTCAAGTCCAAAGGAAAACTAAAAACAATAACAAAAAGATGTGTTTTCCTGTCCCCTGTCTCTTCCTATATAACTCTTTCTAAAATACATCATTACCAACGCGCTCATTAAAAAGTATAGGAACTTTAAGTCCTGATAGAGTTCCAGGTCTGTTACCAAATCCGAGGTTTGTGCGGAAGCGTAGCCGAAACTTCGTTAAGCATTTGAAGACAAAGCGCCTATTAGTACAGTCGGGTACAAAGTGAGCTGAAACGACCGAGCGACGACTAAAAGTGACCAGTGGCGTTGTAGGTTCAAGGGTAACTCCGGTTAAAAATTGAAGCAAACTAAACGACTGACATGGATGATATGTAAACTAAATACGAGCACTTCCAAACTATTACACTAATTCGAGAAGGGGGGGGGGGGGGGGGGGGGGTTAAAACTCGCCCCAGTGATACACGCGCCATGCGCCCAATGCCGTCCGGAGCGGCAACCGCCCGTTGATATGCGTGGCAACCGCCCGTTGCTATGCGTGGCAACGCAGCGTCCTCTACGAGGAACAGCCAATCCGGCGCGAGTGCCGTTGCCATGCCGCGTGTTCCCTATACCGTTTACATATACGTGTCCCGGATCCCGTAGCGGGTTGCGGAAAACATCGCGGGACTGCGGAACTGATCTACGAACACTCCCTAAAATGCGCTAGAGGTTCAAGTGGCGTTAGAGTCTATGGGACTTCCGGCTTCAAATCGAAGCAGACAGCAAAACAACAGGAAATAATTTGGGTACTTTGGTCGTAGCGAATAGTAGGTAACATTTTTACCATTTTAAAAGTGAAACTCCTTTAGCTACAGCAGTTTTCTGATCAGTGAGCGATGTTTAACTTCCCAGTATTCAGAGTCCAGTCCTATATGTTCCACGACATGTGTGTAAAGGCAAGCGGCGAATCTAAGCAAGAATAACAGTCGAAAAGAACGTAGGATTTGTTCAAGGAGCGCCAACATTCCGATGACGGTAATATTAATCATCTGCGAGATTTATGTGCCGCTAAAATTAAGACTACAAATGTAAAAATAGGAGGAGGAAGAAGCGTTTTTTTTATTATTATCGTGCTGAATTTATCGGACGCAAAGTGTTTTCCGGATTTTCCTCGTTTTAAAAGCTCTGGAGCATGTAGATATAAGAGTTTTGAACGCTGGAGAGAACGTAAACTTTTGCACCCACACATGAGCAGTAAAGTGATTAAAAGAAATGTTATTTATTGCAAATTGCACTGATTCCTCGGCTTTACTGTATGTTTATCGCCAACATGCACAGGTAGGTACTGACCAGGTGTTAGTGCGTAGTTCTTGACGTCTCTCTTGATTTTTAAGGTGGTCTTCATTGCTTTGGAATCTGTGGCCGTCCGCAGTTTTCTCCAGAGGAGAAACGCGAGCGCTGTTATCCAAGCCTTGAAAATTACCACTTGTCGAGAGCTCCGAGCACTGCGTGGTACCGCGGAACGAGCAGCTCCTACCTCGGTGCTGTATCTGCCTGCGCCGGAGCCTTTCGGCCTCGGGGTCCGCTCGTGGTTGGCGAGGTTCGGTGAGCCGAAGCCAACGTTACTAAAACCACGCAGTTGGGAAACTGCCATAGAGCCCGCTCTGAAAAAGTGGCACCGATCCGTACTCGTGAACCGAGCTAATGTCGATCGCAACGCCGCCATTTCTCCCGCAGCGGCCACTCGGGGAACTGCACGGCTGTTTGTATTGTTTCAGGAGTATCGCATTGTATAGCGTCTGCTGTGATTGTTCTAGTTCGGCCTTAATCGGCCATTTTGGCGCCGATACTTTATACGGTAAAAGCGGTTTCAGGAAAACAACACCCTTGTCCCAAGCGGACTTGCCGCAATTACAACCGAAGTTTGGACGCACCGAGGTCTGCTACCTGACATCACCGGGGAGACATGGTTGTATAAAAACAATATTAATTGTGCCAGGAAACCTTGTAAACTAAAGATTAAAAAAAAAACACCACGCGCCAGTTATTTTGTTTAAATCTCCAATCAAAGTTCCTAAAAAATTTTTTTTCCGTTTGTTTTGACACAAAAACATGCTTTATAAATGAAAAAAAAAACAGTGAGTGGCGCAAGCGAGCTGGTGGATGTTGATCATGATGTAGAAAACCCGAGACAGTGGTAAAAGCAGAGAAACTTGGTCGAAGAAGAAAGACAGGGGAAAAGAACGTCTCAAACTCAGCTACTGCGTTTATTTCCTCAATGTCTTATATATCCACAACCTAACCACCGACCACCGACAACACAAGGTCAACTTTTGTTATCTATACAATCCTACCCACACTGGTCTTCACCTCAACCTTAAACGGTGACCTCAATCCCAAACTGAAAGCTTAGGACCTTGAAGAAAACAAACACAACAAAACAAACACTCGGACCCACTTCCTTTCCAGCCGGAGTCTGGAAAGGCTGTGCTTTATCTAAACGAGAACTGATATGACTTCCAACTGAACCCCTGCCCGCAAAATGACTCATTGCACGTTCACTTACAACTATTAAAAAAAAAGTTTCCCTGCTTTTACCACATCTCGGGTTTTCTACATCATGATGCTTTATAAAACAACATAGTGACTACAATTAAGAAAAAAAAGTTTGAGCCGCCATCTTGGCACCTCGAGCCTTGGATTTTCCGTACCCTGGGAACATTCAGTGACTCCAGCAGTAGCCATATAAAGCAACTTGTATGTTTCAGCTCGTCGCTAAAGGGTGGCGCTGTTATCGTATTTAGCACGGTCTCGGTGGACGCCAGCGACCCAGGTTTCAAGGGCGAGTTTCACAACTGAGTGTTTTAGTAACGTTGGCTGAAGCACAGTGGCGTCCTCAGAGCGGTTGGAAACGACCTCGCTCGCCCGTGCGTGCGCACGCAGGTCACCTCTGTTCCCGAGTGGCCAGGGGGCCCGGCCGCATATTGTTAACGCGTAGGCTATATACGCCCTAGCAATGGCGGTCACGCCGGACTGGCCGGTTCGTGGAGATGGATGCTGCCACCGTCAACATGGGCAGTGGTTACAACGAGTTTACGAAGCGGTTTGTGCTCATAATAGACTGACTAAACTTGTGAAAGTGTCCACGCCGTATTGCAGTTACGTGTAACTGCAATATGTAAATAAACATAATACTTGTTAAAAAAAAAAAGGGAGCGTAGGTTATTGGTAAGATGTCTGCCTCATACGCAGCGGACACACAGGTTCGATCCACAGTGTGAACTTACTTTTTTTTTTTTTTTTCGAACACTTCATTTTGTCGAAGTTTTTGGCGATATTTACGACATTTCTTTTTTACGATTACCGCTGAAAAAAAAAAAAAACTAATGTTATTGACGAAACTTTTTTTAGCTAAATGGTATGGGACTCTATTTCCGGAGGTGCAAGGGGGACAGCGGGGCTTGTGTTGCCGGCTGGACACCGCGAAGCGGCGTGTACGAGGGGGGCTCAGTGGGTTAATAGTTTTGTAATTAACAACCGCATACTGTCGCCGCGAGGCAGCGTGAACGCAGGCCCGCGGGGGGGCGGGGGGGGGGGGGGGTGTTTAATACGATCCCGAGGGATACACGCACCGTCTGAATCCGAAATTAAGTTCCCGCGCGTTGCCGAGCAGCAAGTCCGGCGTGAGCGTCGTTGCTAGGGTGTCTATCGCCTGCGCCGTAAAAATATGCGGCCCGGCCCGGAGCCCAAAGCGCCTGGGTTTCGATAATTCTTGCGTTTCGTAACTTCTTGCACAGCATCGAAGACAGCGGACACGATCTTTACGCATTGTCGAAAGCGTCGGAACGGCCTCCACGCGCTAAGCACCGGGAAACGTGATCACGTGGTACGACGGGTGCCGGAAATGCAACTTTAACTTTGAGATTTTACACGGCGTGGCGCCACCTTCGCGTAGGAATTGATGCGCATCCAAGTAAATGTTGACGCGTCGGCTCTATTCGAAGGACGATTAGACTCGATGCGCTGAAGCCGCATTTGTCTAAACGCGGCTTACGTATGACGAAGCGGGGGCAAAGTAGAGGACGAACATCGTTATACGCTGGCGCGCGTTGGGTTCGCCGATGCCGAAGCATAACAGCCCAGGTTCATTGGTAACGCCGATCGCGTTCGGAGCCTCAACTTAACGACGATGCAAGGGGCATTTAGCGACGAGGCCGACGATGCGTGCACGTCCTCGGCCAACAGCACCTCCTAGACAAGCAGAAGGCCTCCGCGCCGTCATCACAGTCAGATCGATCGAGGCGTGAGATTGGGCACGAGTGCTGTGTCAGTGTTCGGCTGGGGCTCGTGTTTAATCAGCGCGTCGAAGGTCGAACTCGAGCCCAATAGCCGAGTTAGCGCGATCCGATGGTGATGACGTTTCGGGAAGGGAGAGGAGGCGACGCGGAGACTTTGATTATTGTAGGTTGTGTTGCCTCGGCGCGCCAGCCATGCCCTCAGCCAAATGGCCAGCCGCTTCGCTTCAAACCTCCAATCGTTTGATATTTCCGACTGTATACGTAACGAAGCAAAAAAATGTCCGTTTCACAACAAATTAAAGAAAAAAATTCAGGAATTTTTGGAAGGTCTTTTTACACAACCGACTCAGATGGATCCAGTCAAGCGGCAGCACCAAAAGTGCACGGTCAGGGCGCTTGGCTTCTTGTTTGGCTTTCCAACGCCGTCTAAAGCAATCAGGCACCGAGAAAGGATCGTGTAGCGTTCACTGTGCGTGGTTGCTTCAGTGGGTGTACAATAGCAGACGCACAAAGGCGATGACCGCCGTGACGATGCACTTTTGGCGCTTCTGCTTGTCTGCCTTCATTGGACTGTATCCACGAGGTAGAGGGGCTCTGAGCGATAAACTGGTGTCCTGCTCAACAGGCAAAAGTGACCCCCGCTTGGCTGCCACCATGTTGTACAATTTGGTTCACTAGACACCTGACCGTACCCAATCCTGAAGCTTTTACGAAAAACTGTGCCGAGACTTGCATTGCGATGGCTGTAAAAAACACGATAAACTATTTTTAGAGCGCAGCTCTTAGGCGCCCGTTTCCGGCTTGAGCGGCGTCACCGTCGGCGTCGGCGTCGGCGTAACCGCGCGGTGCATTATGGGAAATATCCCATTGAAGAATGAGGGGAGGAGGAGGAGGAGGAGGGGTATACCCTCCCCTGAGTACCCTTCCCTCCTCCTCCTCAAGAGCTGCGCTCCAATTCGGCGTTACAGGGAGTTGTAAACGGCTTTCACTTTTTTTTCCATGCTGTTAGCTCCAGAGATCCGTGTCTAGCTCCGATGAAAACCCAAAATACAGCACCGCGGCTGACGGCATCTAGCGGAGGCATTGCGAAGCTGCTCGAGTCTTTGTCGTAAAAGCACATTTTGGACTTTAACGAAACATAGCTTATCTCGTCGGTACTGTTATTAAAGATCGCTAAGCAATTATTTGTGCGCGATACTTCGCTCCAATCTAGACGTAAAACTATAAGGTCACGTGTCTAGCTCCGATGAAAATCCAAAATACAGCACCGCGGCTGACGGCATCTAGCGGAGGCATTGCGAAGCTGCTCGAGTCTTTGTCGTAAAAGCACATTTTGGACTTTAACGAAACATAGCTTATCTCGTCGGTACTGTTATTAAAGATCACTAAGCAATTATTTGTGCGCGATACTTCGCTCCAATCTAGACGTAAAACTATAAGGTCACGTGTCTAGCTCCGATGAAAACCCAAAATACAGCACCGCGGCTGACGGCATCTAGCGGAGGCATTGCGAAGCTGCTCGAGTCTTTGTCGTAAAATCACATTTTGGACTTTAACGAAACATAGCTTATCTCGTCGGTACTGTTATTAAAGATCACTAAGCAATTATTTGTGCGCGATACTTCGCTCCAATCTAGACGTAAAACTATAAGGTCACGTGTCTAGCTCCGATGAAAACCCAAAATACAGCACCGCGGCTGACGGCATCTAGCGGAGGCATTGCGAAGCTGCTCGAGTCTTTGTCGTAAAAGCACATTTTGGACTTTAACGAAACATAGCTTATCTCGTCGGTACTGTTATTAAAGATCGCTAAGCAATTATTTGTGCGCGATACTTCGCTCCAATCTAGACGTAAAACTATAAGGTCACGTGTCTAGCTCCGATGAAAATCCAAAATACAGCACCGCGGCTGACGGCATCTAGCGGAGGCATTGCGAAGCTGCTCGAGTCTTTGTCGTAAAAGCACATTTTGGACTTTAACGAAACATAGCTTATCTCGTCGGTACTGTTATTAAAGATCACTAAGCAATTATTTGTGCGCGATACTTCGCTCCAATCTAGACGTAAAACTATAAGGTCACGTGTCTAGCTCCGATGAAAACCCAAAATACAGCACCGCGGCTGACGGCATCTAGCGGAGGCATTGCGAAGCTGCTCGAGTCTTTGTCGTAAAATCACATTTTGGACTTTAACGAAACATAGCTTATCTCGTCGGTACTGTTATTAAAGATCACTAAGCAATTATTTGTGCGCGATACTTCGCTCCAATCTAGACGTAAAACTATAAGGTCACGTGTCTAGCTCCGATGAAAACCCAAAATACAGCACCGCGGCTGACGGCATCTAGCGGAGGCATTGCGAAGCTGCTCGAGTCTTTGTCGTAAAAGCACATTTTGGACTTTAACGAAACATAGCTTATCTCGTCGGTACTGTTAATAAATATCACTAAGCAATTATTTGTGCGCGATACTTCGCTCCAATCTAGACGTAAAACTATAAGGTCACGTGTCTAGCTCCGATGAAAACCCAAAATACAGCACCGCGGCTGACGGCATCTAGCGGAGGCATTGCGAAGCTGCTCGAGTCTTTGTCGTAAAATCACATTTTGGACTTTAACGAAACATAGCTTATCTCGTCGGTACTGTTATTAAAGATCACTAAGCAATTATTTGTGCGCGATACTTCGCTCCAATCTAGACGTAAAACTATAAGGTCACGTGTCTAGCTCCGATGAAAACCCAAAATACAGCACCGCGGCTGACGGCATCTAGCGGAGGCATTGCGAAGCTGCTCGAGTCTTTGTCGTAAAAGCACATTTTGGACTTTAACGAAACATAGCTTATCTCGTCGGTACTGTTATTAAAGATCACTAAGCAATTATTTGTGCGCGATACTTCGCTCCAATCTAGACGTAAAACTATAAGGTCACGTGTCTAGCTCCGATGAAAACCCAAAATACAGCACCGCGGCTGACGGCATCTAGCGGAGGCATTGCGAAGCTGCTCGAGTCTTTGTCGTAAAAGCACATTTTGGACTTTAACGAAACATAGCTTATCTCGTCGGTACTGTTATTAAAGATCACTAAGCAATTATTTGTGCGCGATACTTCGCTCCAATCTAGACGTAAAACTATAAGGTCACGTGTCTAGCTCCGATGAAAATCCAAAATACAGCACCGCGGCTGACGGCCTCTAGCGGAGGCATTGCGAAGCTGCTCGAGTCTTTGTCGTAAAATCACATTTTGGACTTTAACGAAACATAGCTTATCTCGTCGGTACTGTTATTAAAGATCACTAAGCAATTAT
This sequence comes from Ixodes persulcatus, assembly GCA_013358835.2. Taxonomy (NCBI): domain Eukaryota; kingdom Metazoa; phylum Arthropoda; class Arachnida; order Ixodida; family Ixodidae; genus Ixodes; species Ixodes persulcatus. The sequence goes on from JABSTQ010003182.1 coordinate 41,672, forward strand.
TTGTGCGCGATACTTCGCTCCAATCTAGACGTAAAACTATAAGGTCACGTGTCTAGCTCCGATGAAAACCCAAAATACAGCACCGCGGCTGACGGCATCTAGCGGAGGCATTGCGAAGCTGCTCGAGTCTTTGTCGTAAAAGCACATTTTGGACTTTAACGAAACATAGCTTATCTCGTCGGTACTGTTATTAAAGATCACTAAGCAATTATTTGTGCGCGATACTTCGCTCCAATCTAGACGTAAAACTATAAGGTCACGTGTCTAGCTCCGATGAAAACCCAAAATACAGCACCGCGGCTGACGGCATCTAGCGGAGGCATTGCGAAGCTGCTCGAGTCTTTGTCGTAAAAGCACATTTTGGACTTTAACGAAACATAGCTTATCTCGTCGGTACTGTTATTAAAGATCACTAAGCAATTATTTGTGCGCGATACTTCGCTCCAATCTAGACGTAAAACTATAAGGTCTCGTGTCTAGCGGTCAAAAATGTGCAACATGGCGGCGGCCCATTGGGGGTCACTTTCAGCTGCCAGTTTATCGCTCTAAGGCCCTCTACCTCGTTAGATTCTATAGACCTTTGCATCGCTTATCACCCTGGCGAAGAATGGTGAGCCACTGAGCTGTGAACGCGTCCGCAGGGTCTGATATACCACACAGCAGATGAACAGCGCATGCTCCGAAGGCGTTCGACAGCCCAGCAGACAAAGATGGCAGCGCGCAGAAGGCTATTTTCGCAAAGGTCTATAGCAGTGGTTTTCAACCATCGATGTTTCGCGGACCCCTTGTGGATCGGCGGAGATGATGGAGGAAGCCGTTCGTGGTGAGGGGAGAGGAAAGGTATAGGTTGAATAAAATAATTATTGAATAAATTAATATAACTAAGGGCTAGTGTGAAGTAGACCTCTCTTATTGACATACAAACGAGAAAACTCGCCCGAAAACTGAAACATTTCATCTCGACCTGAAAAAAGACAACTTTTATTGCCGGGCTTGACTAACGAGGAAGGGCCTCGTGGACCCTTAGAATGCCTTTGCGGACCCCCATTTGAGAACCACTGGTCTATAGCATCGGCTGTGGTCGAACTCAAAGTAAAAACAGAGTACAGTCTAAAAACAAATCTTTTCTTGAAAGGTTTTTTGACGCCCCAAGGACTCTTCCAGGTCGTAAAGAACGGTTTCGCCTCAAGCCCTATCGTCCCCTGGCGCACTCTTGAAAGGCAACTGGGCGATGGAGAACTCTTTGGCATAAAAAGAAGGAGCTCAAAAGAACCCCTTATACGTTTTTCAAGGAACACTCCTCGTAGGGGGTGCTTAAAAGAACTTTTTAGGGTGAAAAATATGAAAAAGCCGAAGGAACCCTAAAAATTCTTTTACGACCATTTTTTTTTTTTTTTTTAGAGTGTAAAGTATGTATTTTAATATCGGTGTTGAGTCTTCGTTTCACCGTTCGTCTCGCATCTGTGCAGTGAAAGGAGAGCCTGCTTCGGTTCTGAAGACGGTTCTACGCCTTCTCCGAGGCAAGAGAGAATAAGACTTGGACGAGATATCGAAAGGACTTTGAGATTTTAAAAATCTGACTAAATACTGTAGAAAAAACAAAAGGCTCCTTTCATTCAGTGCCATAGTTAACCTGGGGTCGCACCTTTATCACGCAGTAGAGATCACGCTAAACTAAGTAGGTTGATGTCAGATCCATTTTTTTTTTTTTTCTTTTATCGCAAAAATTGCGGCAACAATTTTCATTTTGCTTCGAGCTCCCCTTTCCGCGGTACGCAATAAGACATCTAATTTTAACGACGCAGAATAAGCAACGACATTCTTAAAACTAAACATAAAGTCACAAAAACCGACTCCCCCCCCCCCCCTCCCCCCGCCACTAAAAAAAAAAAAAGGCGATGAAAGTTTTTACCGGAGTTGTTGTGGTCGTTGTTGTTACTGTTGTTAGGCTTATAACTAGGGTTCGGAGTTTTCGGTTTCAACCGATAAAAACTAGGGGTGTGCGAATATTGAAATTTTCGAATAGGAATCGAATGCGAATAAGACAAAAAACGGGCTTCGAATATCGAATCGAATATCGAATATGTGTCCAGAAATACAAAATTGCACAAACAAGAGGTAAGAGCAGGTTTTATGCCTTTTTAAAA
>JABSTQ010003183.1:0-19302 GCA_013358835.2 Ixodes persulcatus
GATTTACAATCATCCAAGCCTTGGGCATCGTAAAGCGTTTGGGCAACGTGGAGATACTGGCACCGCAAGGTCTCTTCGAAGGCCTCAGAACGCTCATGGAACAGTACACGGTTCGGCTACGTTCTGATACGGAGCCTTTTTCTCTAAGCGTTCAACGCCGAATGCTCATATCCGTGCGATAGGTTGTGCGAACAGAGCTCAGCAATCTGGAACACGACGGGGTCACTCGTCGAGTCACCAATTATACCCCTTTGTGTACTGGACTGGCCGTGGTTCCATAGCCTTCTGGTGGTTGTCTGCTCTGTGTCGACCTGATGAAGTTAAATCAAATCGTCTTTTGCAAGAACGGCACATTCTTCCCATGGTGGATCAGATCTTGGGACTCCTGGCCGGCACATCTGTGTTCTTGAAGTTGGGCTCTACGCAGGTGAAGCTCTTCGAGATCTCGCAGGAGTTTTCCGCGTTTATAATGCCATTTGGTAGGTATTGCTTCTAACGGCTCCCGTTCGGAATCACGTCAGCCCCCGAGTTCTTCCTAAGACAGATGGCTCGGATCTTTGAGTGCCTCGAAGGAACAGTCAACATGATTGATTACATCCTCGTGTTCTCCAGAACGCAAAAATAGCACGACCAGCGCTTTCAGATAGTCCTGTCGCATCTCTTAAAGGCGGGCGTCACTCTGAATAAGGCCAAGTGCCGCTTTGGCGTCTCCCTGGTGTTCTTCCTTGGCGTCGATGTCTCTGCTGAGGGGACAAGACCCGACCCCGGCAAGTTGTGTGCGGTGAAGGACATGGACCCACCGACAAATGTCGCGGGGGTGCGACGGTTTCTCGGCATGGTTAACCTCTTGGCCCGCTTTCCTGCCCACGTCACCCAAGTAACCGTGGCAATAAGGGTACTATTCAAATAGAACGCAAAGTGAACCTGGACCCCCAAGCAAGACGCTGCCTTTATTGCCCTGAAAGAGATGCTCATGTCGGACCACTGCATCGCGAAATACCATCCGTCCTACCCAACCGTGATGTCCGCGGATGCAAATTCCTTCGGACTGGGTGCAGTATTGCTCTAGACTCTGCCGACGGGGTACCGACGACCTGTCGCCTTCACATCGAGAGCTCTGGCAGTAACGGAGCAGCGTTACAGCCAAACAAAGAAGGGGCTCTCGTCGTTTACGTGGATTGTACAGAGGATCGAGGAGTACGTGCGGGGAATCTAGCTCAAAGTCGAGATGGACCACCTGTCTTTGGTCTCTCTTTTCGGCAAGGTAAAGCTCTACATCATGCCACCACGAATTAAGCGGTTGCGTCTGAACTTCATACGGTATCCGTTTAGGATGCTTTATGCCCCTGGGAAGCTTCTAGCAACGGCTGACACGCTGTCTCGGATTCCTTGCAAGACCTCAGGTGCGACCGGAGGGTTGGACTCCCTTGAGCTGTTTGCGGCTGAAACGGTGAAGCACTTCTCCGACGTGGTTCCGGTCCCACTGGAAGACCTCAAAATGGCGCAACCGTCGGATGGGGAGTGCAGCACCCTCATTCCCCTTTGTCAGCGTGGTTGGCCGTCGAAGGCGAAGTTACCGTTGCATGTGGCCAAGCATGCACCAGTGTTAAAAGAACTTTTTGCCTGCAAATGTCTTCTGCTGAAGAGAACCGGGGTCGTGATCCAAGCTTCGCTCCGCCCAACGATATTGGCCTTGGTTCACGAAGGTCATCAACTTATCAATCGCTGTAAAGTCAGGGCCCGTTAGTAGGTCTCGTGGCCCCAGATAAATGCCAGTATCAACTCGCTCGTGGGCAAACTGCGAGAAGTGTGCGTCGTGAAGAGTCAACCTGGCGGAACCTGCTCTTAGCGTAAGCTTCCCGGGCACTTCATGTGAAGGGCTTTGCGTTGAACTCTTTCACTTAAACGGCCAAACCTTAGTCCTGCCGGTCCACTACTACTCCCGCTACGAAGAGAGGGTGACTTTGGGAAGCATCACTGCAGGGAAAGTAATCAACGTTCTCAAAAGCATGTTTGCTCGCCACGGAATTTCCAAGACCGTGCGATCCGACACGGCCCTCCGTTTTTGTCGCAGAAGTTAGCAAGATTCAAGAAGTCGTACGGCTTCGCTCACGTAACCAGCAGTCGGAAGTTACCCAATCGAATGGAGAGACAGAACAGATGATTCGTACCATCAAAAACCTCTTCCGCAAAGGGAATGACTTTTACTTGGCACTCCTAAACTACCGGCACACGCCAGGCGTCACAAGCTTCAGCCCTGCGCGACTGTTGATGGATGCCAAATCAGAACGCTGTCACCGAAGACGAAGAAGGAGCTGCAGCTTCTTGGTCCAAAGAGAGGCGTCGTGGCTGCCAAGGACGTCAGTTACCGCAAGAAGCAGGCTGCCGACGTCAATAACCGTCGCCGAGCCCCAGAACTTCTAAAGCTTCAGGTGTGCACCCGTATCTGGGTAAAGCCGGATCGACAGCAGGCCACTATTCTAAGTCCTGCACAGTGTCCAAGGTCGTACGTGGCTCAGATAAACACTGGAGTGGTTCTGCAGCACAACCGGTGAAGTTTCGTGCACTATCGCCAACGTGAGAGTTCACCGCTACCGACCACGCCGGCTCCAGGTTCTCCCGTCGGTCGAGGTTCAACGTCCGAAAGGCGCTACCCCTTATCTGCGGACCGACCTTGATCCGGCACTCACTACTTGCCTCTTCCGTGTAATTTCTGCCTGGCTGTTACATAGTTCTGTTCGGTTAAAAAGACAAACGAATAGACCTATAATTTAATTTTACGCAATCATCGCGTTCATTACATCAATTAAAAAAATAACTTAGGAAACAATGTATACTGAACTTTGTGATTATTGTGCTCGGAAGTCGGCGTTGTTCATAATGTGTTTCTTTGTTTGCATCAGTGCGAGGACTTCATGAGAAATATTTATATTTTTGTCCTTCTAGTTTGGGCGCCGTGGAAGACGGTCAAGGTCCTCCTGGTAGGGAGTTTGTTCGAGGAAGTGATGGGTCCAGCTGGTGCAGATACGAGGACGGCTATCTTATGGGGAAGCCGAATGGGAAGAACAACGAAACGCTCTCCACGTGCAGTGCGCATGGGTTCATAATGGGTATAAGGTACGTGCATCTGCGCTTATTAGTTTACATCGACGAATTTACAATCCCTGGCACATCTTTGGGGTTTGTATAATGCTAGTGGGCTGTACTTAGCTGAAAAAAAAAACAAGTCAGTGCTAATAGAGATATTAGGTTTTAAATCGATGCAAATGTCCCAAACAAACAATAAGCAATAATGTTTACATTCGCCCAGTGATATTAATAAAGCACCTAAAATTCCACAATTATTTAAATAATATTTTAGCTCAATAAAAGGGCATTGGCACGAACATGAAAACACTATCCGGGTAGTCCTCTCACTCTATCGAAATAGATTTGCAAAAGGGTTCTGAGGAAATCTAATCAGGGAACCCCCCCCCCCCCCCCCCCCCCCCCCCCCCCCCCCCGCCCCCCTTTTCCCTCCCCTTCAAAGGTACAAAGTTACAAAACCAGACTTGCACGGTACAAATTACAAGTAATAAAATTACTTGTAATCGATTACCTTTTAGAGTAATTTTGTATTAGATTTATTTAGAAGTAACTGCACAGTAACCCGATTACCTTTGGAAGTACTAAAATTATTTGTAATCATTACTATTTTCCCCTCCACTTTCTAATGGCGCGCTTTATTGTACAAGTTTGGTACCGATGAAGCCTCGAACCATGTCTCGGCAGGAGAATAGTTTACCAAAATCGGAGGAATAAGAAGATAAGTAGTTTCCACTTTTACAGTACACAAACACTCGTCCTCAAAACAGCCGAGAAAATCTTTCCTTTTCAAAATCTGAAGAAATAGGAAAAGTAACATATACCTTTTCAAGTAACGGCCAATTAAATTTATTATTGAGTAATCAAGTAATCGAATTGAATACTTTCAACGAAAACAGATTGTTATTTTATGCGATTACTTTATTTCGAGTAACCTGTACAAGACTGATAATGTCAAACCATAGAGTTATTACAATAAACGCTAGAGGCTCAGCTGGCGCTAGTGTGCTGTTGCATTTTGAAGCAGACAGCAAGCAGTCAGAAATTGACTTCCGGTAATGCATTTCTATGGGAAAAAGCGAGTGCATTTTCTCTCTGCGCTCGATTATAAGAGCAAATATCACGAATAATTTGTACGTACTAGGCACATTGGATCATTTCTCAGTCACGCAGACGAAATATTTGGTCAGTTACAGCATTTTTATTTGAAATTCGTGGCATGAAAAACGGTGCTAAAACCGCTTCGTACGTGTATTTATGTGCACTGTCGGACACTGTTAGCGCGAACACGGCGTCGACGCTTTCCAGCATGGGGGATATACGTGCAAAACGAACGAAGGACATGTGGAAAACCAAGAGAGGCGGCAAGAACTACGCAGTAGCACTGGATAAGCAACTCCTTGTGCACGCAGACGATCAAAATAAATTGAAAGCCACGTAATATAGTCAGATTTGCAATAAATAAGTACTGCTTTATTCTTTCTGCTCATGAATATGTGCGAAGATGGTTGTTGTGGGTTCAAATCATAACCCGCACGCTCCAAATCTTTGCAAATAGGGATAAGCCAGGGAACAGGTGCCCGATAAAAACTGCCCGACATAGGAAATAATAAAAATACACACCTTTCGTAGCTTACGTGCTTTATTTTTTGCGTTCAAATATTTCTTTAACCGATCGTAAAGATGCACGACGGAGTCATTTTCATCCAATGACAGGGCGGGCATATTAGCAATATATAAGCACTACCGAAATGCTAGCAAACCTTGAACACACTCTACATTCCTTTCGATCGTTAGTTTGCTTGGAATCGTCGCTCGTTTTCACATACCTTCATTGAAACAGAGGCTTGCCTGAAATAGAGCGAAGTTTAACATCGTTCAGTGGCAAAGAAAAAATGCTTTAACTAAAGAAATTACACTTTCACAATACCAATAAAGGTACATACTATTCGGTACAACCGAAATAACAAAAGTTATTCATGTTATTTTTCTGCGAAGAGGCAAAATTAAAGCGCGTTTTCCCATACTAATACACAGGAAGACTGGAAAAGTAGACTGCATGCTGTCTGCTTCAATTTGCAACCGGAAGTCTCGTAGACACTAGCGCCAGCTGAGCCTCTAGCGTTTATTGTAATAACTCTATGTGTCAAACATCGTATCTTTGACGTTTTGCTGATATTTTGGGAGCCATATATCTTAGGATTAATCACACACTTGGCTTCGAAATACTGTAAACCTGCAGTATTTTACCGGTACTAACTTATATGAAATTATTTTCATAAAAAACATTTATATAAATTCTAAAATTTCGTTAAAACTTGACTTTCGCTATTTTTTGAGCCCGCTAATTATTTTTTTTTTAATTTATTTAGTATTTTTTTTGTTTTACTCCCAATGATGTTAACTTTTTATTGACTAAATCAAAGTTCTCTTTTTTGTTGTGTCTTCTGTAGAAGTGATTAAACGATGAACCCGAATCGACAAAACGGCAGCTTCGCTGGTTGACTTTACTTTATTAAAGGCTTTTTAGGCTTGAAATTCTAAGGGCAGTGGCGTTGCAAGCGTTTGGGAGGAGAAGAGGCGGCGGGAGCTTGCTTTGAGAGAGGTAGGGAGGGGAAAAGATTTCGTGACCTGACACCATTAGAAAAAAAAAATGTCTGCCCCCACCGCTGTTCCGATACCACTGGATACGCGTTCTACTCTTCCTTCAATTTGAATCAGAAGATTTGAGCCGGGCTGCATATTTTTGTTTATTTGAGTTTAGTGTGTATAATTGTTTTGTACCTCTTATTTTCTATGTTTTTTTTCTGCCTGTCGTATTCTTTCCCAACCGAAGAGTGTACGACTCGATCCTAAGTCTGTTAAAACCGAGAGGAGGATATTTACACCCGTAGACCTAGTGTTGTGGCTAGTTTCCCATACCCTTCATTTAGCTCTTCACTTTCGAAGTTCCCATGGCGTCCAGTTTTCTCAATGGCTGACGTTCACAGATGTGGTCGGGTTTCTTTAGGATGGCTGACAGAATAAAATAATATATCGGAATGAATGTTTTCGCTCTGTGAAGCACTTCAACATGGATCTGCTGAGGCCAACTTTGATAAAAGCTGGTGAAGATCATCTTTTGTTTTGTAATATAATCTTTGAGCAAGTAGAGAAAGAAAGACAGAAATTGGCACAGCCCTTGTTGGCATATACTGTTTGCTTTGAGTTCAAATCTATTCATTATGAACGAAGTGAGTGAAATGTTGTAATGCCCATAGATTATCTTCGTGATACAGCTTTCAGATACATTAGATACATTTCCCCAAGATACATTATCACGTATATATTCACTGACTTGCTGCTTGCAATACGTTTTTTCGATGGTGGTACTGTTTTTACAATACAATATCTTGAAGCTAATATAATAATCTTCCACCAGCAAACAATTATCCCACAATTTTCACGCCCCTAAGTGGGTCTGCTATTTCTCCACTTTTAAAGCAAGTATTCTGATACTGCAATAATTATTTATTTCGCCTCAGTTACCATAACGTTGTTTCGAATAAGCATCTGTAGCTGGCATCTCTCCCGACAAAACACCGCCTTGGCAAATGCTTGATGCAGATAGATTCATTAATCACCATGCGGGAAGCAGAAGCAATAAGCTGGGAAGTTTCAGTTGCTCAGATGGACCTAATAGGTAGTAGCTATTTATTTTAAAAAAATGTTAACTAAACGCCACTTTAAGTTTGCTTAGCTTTTGTTTCATCTCTGACTGTCGGAGGCTCATGTTTTTCGCCGACGGAAATCACAATAGAGCCGTGTCTAGCCTGCCGCCAGAAATCTCTTCTTCAACGTCTTTGACCACATTGTGCTCGTAAACAGCGGTTGTGTACTGACTTGAGCTTAACTCGCCGGCACAGGATGCGGCAAGTTTCTCACCCAGGCGTGCGAAGTAGCTCTGGCAGTGTGTGTCGCTGCAGCGCTGTGAAAGGACTATATAAGTTGACCCCCACAGACCCACGCTGAGAACTGTTCTCAAAGCGAAAACATTAATTCCGATAGATCCTCTTTTTATGTCGACCATCATCTGGAAACTCGATCAATAGATCAAATAGACACAAGGAACTTCGAATGTAAAAAGTTGAAGCAGGGTTCTGGAACACTAAATACAACACCAGGTCTACGGGTTGTAGATGTCGTCGTCCGGTTTTCAACAGCCGCTATAGGATTGAGTCGTACGTTCTACGGGAAGGAAGGAACATGACAAGCAGGAAGACGAAAAAATGGGCACAAATTTATTATGCAGGTTGATTTTTTCAGGCTTTACAAATTTGTGTAAAAAAAGCCATGAAAGCTAATTAATCCAGTTTGTGCAGGTGCGTTATTATGGCAGAAGGGAATATTATAAGGGATATTATTCGTGTTAAGCCACATTATTAACTAAGATTTCTTACTATATACCATTTTATAGAGTCCGCGACTTCCCTTGTTCGCCATTGCTTCATCACGCACTCTGAGCATTCATTGGACACGAGTGCTGACGTCAGCGTTCGGCCAGGAGTCGGATCCAATCATGGGCTTCGTGCCCAATAAATGGCGACCGTCAGTGTAGTTTGATGAACCTCTAAAAGCGTCTATTAACTTTTTTTTTATTTTAAAAATATTGATATGATATGGTTTGAATTAGAAACTTCCTAAACGCCATCAAAAACACCATATAAGTATATTTTAGCGATATTTAAAACGCGTTCGAAGCACGGTGGTTCGCCAAAGTTACCATTTGTGCAACGGGTCAATGCTGATGGGGCGAAAACGCGAATGATAAGTGGCGGAAAATCATCGCGTGCGAGTTTTCGAACCTCTAACAAATTACACAATTTCACGGGTGGCAACTTTAGCGCAACACCGCGCTTAGTCATTTACTCATTTAGTGTTTTCCGATTACGCTTGAAATATTTTTAATTGGAATTCTATCTTTATCTTCTGTAATAGGAAGAAGTTAATTAACAAGTTCTTGTATAGTTAACCCAGTTATTGTGACGATTATCCCGTTCTGTTAGTCCTCATTGCCGTAAAGCTCAACTGTAAAAAAAGAGAAGAGAAAAAAAAAACAACGTATAAGTGTATCTTGCACGGCTTTCTTTAAGCAAATCTGTAAAGCCTTAAATACACTCGGTATGTAATAAACTGAGATAAACAACAATATTCACCCCTATTGAAGTGTGCCAGTTTAAATTAAAGAAAGAGAAAAGCGCGCGTCGCCAGTGGTGTCGGAACAGCTGAGGGGCGGGAGCAGACATTATTTTTTCTAATGGCGTCACGTTCACAAAACCCTCTCCTCTCCCTTCACTTCTCCAAAGTCAGCTGTCGCCGCCTCTTAACTTCCTAAACCGAACGCTTGCAACGGCAATGCCCGTAGCATTTTAAGCCTAAACGTCCTTGCAGTAAAGTCGACTTGCGCGAAACTACCGTTTTATTATTTTTGTTTGTTTTGTTTGTTGATTATTTAACTAGGTGGTCAAACAATGCACTCGAATCGACAAAACAGTAGTTTGTTGATTGGGGAAATACTAGAAAGCTAAAGCAAATGTAACAAAACATGGAAAACTTTGATTAAGCCAGTAGCAAGTTACTGTCATAAGGAATAATAGAAAAACTACCGAAGAAATAAAATGCTATTTATTTCTAAAAGCGGGCCCCAAGATAACCTAATTTGTTTCTATAAAATTCAAGAATGAATATAAGTGTTTTGTGAAAATAATCTAAATACGCAAAAGTGATATCAGTCGATAGCAGAAGCATAGAACTGTAGGTGTGAAGTATTTAGTAAGCAACATTTTAATGAATCCTAAGACACAAAAGCTCCCAATATGTCACCAAAGCATCAAATTTGCAATATTCATTATTTGTTATTTTTGGCATAAAATGCCAAAAAATGATTAGTTCAGGCAAAAAGAAATAGACCGTGCAATATACATTTGTAAGAGAAATTATTGTGATTGCCCATTGTGTTGTCCTGTTCTCCCCTCTCCTCCGTTTCTAAAACCGCTACATGTTAACAAAGTTCGAGCACCAGCACGCCGAAGAAGCAGCATTGATCAATTTTATGGCAATCGTTTTTGTTGTTACCTACATATAACAAAACATTGAACGGGTTTCAAAAATCAAGGAGCAGAAATATAACAATTCATCTTGCTCCACCTAAAAAAATAAAAATGCAATGCGGAAGAAAATACATTTTCTAGAAACTTTTAAACAACGGTTTGTTTTATTACAGAAGTGTGGCTATTACATATATTTTTAAGGCAACTCAATATACCTACCCTGGTTCCATTTCAATTGAAACCATCCCTCTATTACAGGCAACATGGACCCGGGTGTTACGACAGCACCCAACCCAAGGAACTTTCGGACAGTGAAATCATGAAATAATATTAGCAAAAAAACAGAATAATAAATACATTACAAAAAAAAACAAACAAAAAAACAACAACAGGAAATTGAGATTCTGCAGCAATAAAACTTTAACAGTCAGAAAGGTCTCCTTACCTTTCTGAATTACTCTGATTGATTTTTTAATGCCAAATCTTCATGCAACTTGGCGTTATTAATAACTAGAAACTCATGCTCAATCATATGACACCATAAAAAAGAAAGATAGATTGCATGTTGGCTAGTTTTAATATAATGTCGAAATAATGTTGTAAAGATTTGAAAGCCTATCAATTCCGGTAATAAATGTCGACGTGTTGCAAATATACAGTCAAACTAGACACCAACATGATTTGTGAATATTAAGCAAGACCAACTTTCCGGGTCACGGCGGTTTAGTTCCAGATTTTAGCGACACATGGCTTATCGACCTTCAAGAATTTTCAAATCGTAGCTTCCCGTGTCGTTCACAATCTCGCCCTCATTCGCCTTCCCTCTATTCACCGTCCTGCTTCGACACCACCTAGTCGGAAGGCCTCCGCACGCGTCATCGCAGTCAAATCTACCGAAGCGTGAGATTGGCCACGAGTGCTGTGTCAGTGTTCGGCTGGGGCTCCTGTCCAATCAGCGCGTCGAAGGTCGGGCTGGGGGCCCAAAAGCCGAGTTGGCGCGATCCCACTCTGATGACCTTTCAAAAAGAGAGAGAGGAGACCATGCGGAGGCCTTCTGTTTAGGTGGTGTTGCCTGCTTACGGTCCGCTGGTGCACTGTGCCCTCTCCTTTTCGCGCCGTCCGTCTGCATCTGCGGCCGCGTGCTGCGTCATGCACAAGAAGCGTTGGAGCGATAAAAGAAGGGGGAAAAAAAGTCCGCTAATCGCAGATGAAGGCGCTAACGACGTGGAACAAAGCAGAAAGGGAAAGGAAGACGCGAAAAAGATGAAAACTCCGATGAGAAACCAGATTCAATCTAGAAGACTAGTTCACAGTTGTATCTAGCATTGTTAAAAAAAAAAAACACGGCAAAAAAAAGGGTTTAAAATTATTTGTTGGGGTATTCAGTCGGGGGGTCACGCTTTTTGTGCGCCTCTTGTCCTCGCACTGGGGATTGTCAACTTCTCACCGTTCAGCCTCCTTCATTGTCTATTCCCAAGCTGACTTCGTTGCGTTTCTTCCGTGTGCTTTAGAGCAGAAAAATAAATGAATATTGAGAGGCGAAATTGATTGAGCGCACCCGATAAGGCTGACGTGTAAGCATGACAAATTAAATTATGAGGGCAGATGCAACGCAGCTTTGTATTCGATAGTTCATAGTTTTATTGCCTTGTTTTATTCTTATCTTGACATCCTTCAAGGCTCTTGTTCGTCTGATCAATTTTTTATTACGTACAATTTGGTTACCCCTTAAACAATTTCTTAAACCTTTGACTGGGTTTAGGAATTGTACAATGAAGCCTTCATTCCATGCGTCGGGTAATGCTAAACTTGCTTGTTTAATGAAAACTCAACAGTCGAGTTTGTTGTTATGGCTGCATTTTGAGCTTATTCCGCAAATTATTTAGCAGTTAAATATCAGTAGAAAGAACATAGCGCGACAGCCGTTGTCATACCAGAGACAGGTAACTTGACGTTTTTACCAGGCTGTCCAACCGAACTCAAACCCGAGCCGAAAACGGGATTAAAACTGTTATTTTGACCAAACAGGAAAGAAACCGAATACTAGATAGAAATTTGGTAATGAACCCGAGCCAAAAAACAAACCGCAATCGTATGTGGCGGTTTTCGGTTGACTGGGCAACGGTGTGGCGAAACGAAAAGAAAGTCACTCATTCGAATCTTGACCTAACTTCCGATCATCAAATGCTAATAACGCTGGGCCACAGTGCATGTCACGCGCACTGTTACTTTGAATGCAAGTGTTGGTCATGATTTTTAGAGCGCAGCTCTTAGGTGCCCGTTTCCGGCTTGAGCGGCGTCGGCGTCGCCGTCGCCGTCGGCGTTGCCGTCGCCGTCGGCGTAACCGCGCGGTGCATTATGGGTAAATTTCCCCGCTCAATCTAGCAAAAAAAGTTCCCCGCTAAATCTAGCAAAAAAAGTTCCCCGCTAAATTTAGCGGAAAAAGTTCCCCGCTAAATCTAGCGGAAAAATTTCCCCGCCAAATCTAGCGAAAACATTTCCCCGCTAAATCTAGCGGAAAAATTTCCCCGCTAAATCTAGCGGAAGAATTTCCCCGCGAAATCTAACGGAAAAATTTCCATGCAAAATCTAGCGAAAAACTTTCCCCGCTAAATGTAGCGGAAAAATTTCCCCACTAAATCTAGTGGAAAATTTCCCCGCTAAATTTAGCAGAAAAATTTCCCGGCTAAATTTAGCGGAAACTTTCCCCCTAAATGGGAGGCGAGCAGGAGAGGAGGAGGGGCATAGCCTCCTCTCCGTACCTTCCCCTCCACCTCGTCAAGAGCTGCCCTCTAATTCGGCGTTACAGGGGATTGTAAAAAAAAATGTTTTTCAACTTCCCCCGACTTTAGAACGCAACATGGTAGATACAGATACAACACTGAACACACAGAATACACAGAACACAAGTAGAACACTCCCCCACACAACAGCAAGAACGCAACGACACCGGAACACACACACCTCTGTACGTACGCTAAGTTCGCACTATCTCTATATATGGCAGCCTTATTCTTGAATCCGACATGGCCAGTGACTGCCGTCATTTGTCGCATAAACACGGAGAGGGGGAGCAAATATTACTCGTACTTAATACATTATTTGAATTGTCTCTTGGAATAGCCCCCATCTCTTAATTCGACACCCTGAGAAAAGCAAATGTAGATAATTAGGCTCATTAACTAAAATTTAATCAAAATATTTGAATAAGTTTGATTAATCATGTTGACAATGCAGTGAAGAAAGCTATTGCTTGATTGTACTGTTTGGTGCCAGTGTAATTTATTTCACTTTTGGGGGTAATAATTAATTTGAATTGTTGCACAAGTATTTCAATGGATTTTTCGAACAAACAATATAACTGGTTTTCACGACCCATTGCAACAGCAGGGAACATATTTTGGGTCATGCTTTGTCACCGGTATTACAGAAATTTGGTATTGCTTTAATTTTCTAACCTGGAGCGTTTTTCATAAAAAGTAATTGTCGGTAGTGATTTTTAATAGGCGTGTAAAGAACATTTTTTGGTTTCTAGTCTTTAGACTCAGGACCATAAATTTTTCTATAGACTGGTAAAGACAATTTATTGGCTCCCAGTTTTTAGACTCGGGGCCATAGAATTTTCTATAAGCGGGTAAACAATATTTGTTGGTTCCCAGTCTTTAGACACGGGGCCATACTACTTTCTAGAGGCGGATAAAGAAATTTTATTGGTTCTCAGTCTTTAGACAAAGGGAAATAGATTTTTCTATAGCTGGCTGTAGCTGTATTTATGGATTTCTAGGGCCGACCATAGAAGGCCATAGGGTGTGATAGCCTGCCATATAATTTTCCATAGACGACCATAGACCATTTTTGTATGGGTCGTCAGGGCATGTCCTCTGTCGCCCTTGCTTTTTGTTTTATGACTTCATCCCCTCCTCCGTCGGATTAATGACCAGACTTTGGTGCGTGACTTTACGCTCTCCGGCTCGGATTCCGTCCAGATGTCTGCGTACGCAGACGATGTTTCACTGGTCATGATTAACTGGGAGCCTTATATCGGTCCTCAGTACTTTGCAACACTGACTAGAACAAACTACCTGACCATATTGTAACTGAGAGATATCCCATTTCATTTAAAAAGAAATGCATCGATTTGTGTAACTGAACCTTGATTTGTAAAACCTCATCATAATAACATGCTAATAAGCGTTTTTTTGTGTGTGTGTGACATTTTCTTTTGTTGGTGTCTATTTTTATGTTCAATTACTTTTGTGTCTTTTATTTTCGAGTCCCCCCTGGCGTAATGCGTCTTTGAAGTCTTTGAGGTGAATAAAATGAAATGAAATGAATGGCTCTGCATCATTTATCCAATTGTTACTTTAGTTCATTTTATCATGTCCTCCTACTTCGATTATTGCCATTTCATAGGGATTCTTTTTTTATACAACTCCCATGTCGTTCAGAGATAATAACACCACCCAGTTGATCGCTTAGAAAAATAACACATCTGTCTCAAGATATCACATTCTTGTATTTCACTACAATAATTGTAGGTTATAATAACTTTCCTGCGTTCTAAATTTTGTTCTTTAAATCACTCGGCGTTCACAGCTCTCGTGTTTGCTTATAAAAAATAAATAGAGCGAAAACCCGCGTTTCTATGACGTAAAACCTACGCGTAAAGCCTTCAGCTCAGCTCTATAGCGCGGCGCCCGTGAGCCTGCTGCCGTGACATCACTAGAGGCGTGTGCTGGCCTTCTCCTTAATGGTACATTTACACCTGAGAAGAAATCCGCTGCCGCGGGAGCGGATCTACTCCCGGCGGCGGCGGCGACGAGCGGGTTGCGTTTACATCTATTTCCTTCGAGCAGTGGCGGCGGCGCCAGCTGCGGCAGCGGTTCCCTTAACATCTCGTCAAATATGACGAGAAGGCGCGAGAGTTCCCGCCTCGGCTCTCTCTCCCGGGCGTTGCTGCTCCCGGAACTACGCGTGCTCATGACGTAGGCAGCGTCGCGCTGCGCAAGAATGTCACTTCCGATCAGCGAAACGCCTCGTCCGGCGGCAGAAAAAGGTCCTGGACCTAAACGGCTCGCCGCAGAGTTTTCCGCCCAGCGTTTCGCTAGCGTATCCGCAAGTGTAAACGTACCATTAGGTGGTGTTGGCTCAGGGGGGTGTCGCGGCGGGCCACGAGAGCGGGAAGGGGGGGGGGGGGGGTGGTCGCGGCGGGCCACGCGAGAGCGGGGGGGGGGGGGGGGGGAGGGGGGAGGGGGGAGTCGCGGCGCGAGCGGGGGCAGGGGGAGGACGTCGCGGCAGGCTACCGCCCCGGGAGCCGCTGACCCTCGTGACGCCACTGATGTAAGTTCATCATATTCTTGCCTTTTTGTCACTAATAAAGGGCGGTCAACACCATTGCGACACATGCAAAGTTCAATTGACACAGTAAGGCTATCGCAGTTGTGCTTTTCGCTGTATGTGCGCGCTTTAGGCATCGTTTCCGTAAAGCCGAACCGCATGTGATTTAACGTGCGACGAGCCAGCGACGAGCGACGGAGATTTCTCACTGTCGCGCCCGTCGCGTCGCTCGGTTTTTTGGACTTCTAGAAAACGTCGCTCACCATCTTGGTCGCTTGCTCCCGTCGCTTCCATGCGGTTTGCTTGGTCGCGCGACTGACCGAGCGACAGCGCAGCGGGTCGCCGTCGCTTATCTCGTTGCTCGCCAAATCGCTTGCATGCGGTTTATACTTAATACCGAGGCGCCAATGGTTCAATGCTGTGTGTATCGAAATTAATTAAGTATAAACCGCATGTAAGCGATTTGGCAAGGCGACGAGACAAGCGACGGCGACCCGCTTCGCTGTCACTCGATCAGTCGCGCGACCAAGCAAACCGCATGGAAGCGACGGGAGCAAGCGACCAAGACGGTGAGCGACGTTTTCTAGAAATCCAAAAACCCAGCGACGCGACGGGCAACATTGAGAAATCTCCGTCGCTCGTCGCTGACTCTCGTCGTTGTCGCCGTCGCTCGTCTCGCCGCACGCAAAATCGCTTACATCCGGTTTGGCTTTACGGAAACAAGCGCGCAAATGCAGCGAGAAGCACGACTGCCATAGCCTTACTGCGTCAGTTGAAATTTACATGTGTCGCAATGGTGTTGACTGCCCTTTATTAGCGACAAAAACGTAAGAATGTGATGAACTTACATGGTCTCTGAAGCCTAGGCCACAATCTTATATCTTCGATCCATTCGCTGTCCGATTCCATTTCTTAAATAGGAAAATACAAGAGCTATGTTGAAATATAGATATCAAATGATTGAATGAAAGCCCGAAATATTGGAAAGAGCTAAATAAAACACACGATTTCAACGCGGAACGAAGCACGAAAACAAAGCTCCGGTGGTGGCCGGTGCAGCACACAGCGCGGAGCAACGGCGAGAATTACAGTGTTCCCAGCTATTTTTTGCGGAAGTCTCTACAAACGTCTCTGAAAAAGCCTACATGTCCCTAATTCAGCACCGAAAGTCCCTACGCCCGTCCCTACGCAAAAAAAAAAACAACAACAGCTGCATACACAGCATATGCACCACAGTAGGGCCCTTCACGCTGTAGTCTTCCTTGAAATTTAATTAATTAGCAATGGGGAATATTCTTTTCTTCCTGTTTTAGAGAGTAAATTAAGCTTCGTTCACCTAGTCCTTTCATTCTCTTCCAAATTCGTTTTGTGGCGGTAAATGTAACGAAAACAGACATCTTACGTGAACTGCACGCCCTGTGCCTTTCAGTTTGCATTTTAGGATATCCATTGCTCCCGTTTCCTTTTCCTGACTTCGTCTCGATCATGCCT
Source organism: Ixodes persulcatus (assembly GCA_013358835.2). Lineage (NCBI taxonomy): Eukaryota > Metazoa > Arthropoda > Arachnida > Ixodida > Ixodidae > Ixodes > Ixodes persulcatus. The sequence goes on from JABSTQ010003183.1 coordinate 16,002, forward strand.
GCATTCTCGAAGTTTCAAGCGGCGCTTTGTGCAGTGTTGGACGAATGGCCGCTTTCGCGGGGCTTCAAATAGTGATTTTCCTATGCGAGAGTTGTGTGTAGGCCACTGGTGTAAATAATTTACCGCAGAAGAGAGGACACTCTCGTGCCAATCCCGACGGCCCGTTGCTCGCTTAATAATAATATTAATTTATTATCACTTCAAGCAGCAAACATTCAAATCCGCCTCACGTAAGCACCTTCGTGCTTGTTTGTGATAGCGGGCAGTTCCAAAGAGTAGGCCGCACGGGCTGTGCATTTGTTAACAATGCTACAGGGGATCTACCGTGGTGGGATAGTGTATGAAACTAAATTCTGATCCGAATGGAGCCCCTGTCAATGTCATTACGTGAGCGTTCAGTAACGTCATGATGACGATTGTCTGGAGGTAAGATGTCGTGCCGAGGCCGAAATAAATCTAAAAATTCGGATGCGTAAGCTACGACACTCTAGCGTACCACATAAGTTCGGCTAGGGGGTGGATTTAATTTGTAAATTTATTAAAAAATAATACTTGCCTCAGTCAAAAGTTACAACGGAAAACAGGAAAATCGCCATGTATTGCAATGATTGCTATCGTCCCCTGCTTATGTCTATTAAAACGTTCTGGTGGCCCACAATAACGTTCCAGTGGCCAAAAGTAACGATTAAAAACATGTATGTATAGATGTTGACAAGGAAAAAAAAACTTCTTAGTTATACATTTCCTTGTTAAAGAGCTTCATCTGTCCTTCTTTCACAGTCAAGTTGACACACGTCTCTCCCCGGGTAGCCATGGCTGACTTGACCAAGAGCAGGGCGTTGACACTCTCCGGCCCAAGCCTGTTTCTTTTACGGGTCTTCATGTCACTCAACATTGAAAAGATGCGCTCTGTTTCTGCATTGGAGTGAGGAAGAGTGAGGACCAGCTTTGCCAGGGTAGCGATGTTAGGAAGTACTAATTTGTCATCGAACGTCTTCGTCTTGCACACCTGACCCCAGAACGCGTCTGGCGACTTGGTTTGCAGCTCAATCTTCTCACTCTCTGTGAAGAACGAGGGAAGCATTCGCCACTCTTGCTCAACATCGCCGACACTGGGTAGGAGGTGCTTGTAGCGATCTTGAAGCACGGGAAACGATGGCAGACGTTTCCGGGCCTCGTAGCTCAATGCCGTTGAGGGCTGCACAAACCTCACTTCGTGGAAGAAGGGTCCGGAGATCGGAAGCCTTTTTTGGACTTCGAGCACTGCGGTTTGATAAAAAGACATGCAGCACAGCTTGAAGTCACGAACTTCGGATGATCCTCCTTCCATGGTGATCTTGTCCAGGATTCCCTGGCAGCCTGCTCCAACGTACAGCTCCTCCAAGGCCAGCAGACTTCTGGGGTCGAGTGGATTGAGTTTAGCTGGGTCCTCAATAGAAGACGGCTTCATGAAATTCTGGCATAGGCACCTCAGTAGTCTTTGGCTTTCCCCTTGAATGACTGCGATTAGGTTGTCCTTGCTCTGAAACATTGCGTTAAGCTTGTTGAAGAAGCCAAGCACATATTGCATGGACTTGAGATACGCCTCCGTGATGGGGTTCATGTCCTTCAAGATCAGCTCAGCGGCCACAATGCGGTCCTCTGTAGCTGCCTGTAAGAAGAGCAATTGCAAGGTCTCCCATTCCTGGAGGACGCGCTCTACATACTGGTGCAGCACAAGCCATCGCGTCTCACTTGGTCTCAGAATCTTGTTCTTCTCTTTGTGGAGGTACTTTTGAAGTTCAGCGAGCTGAGCCTGACGCTTACAGCTATGGCTGAAGTAGTTGGTGACGTTTCTCAAGAGGTCCTCAACGTTCCTGTGAAGCTTTACTGCTGCCTTGCTTGCTGCTATATGCAGCGAGTGACAGATGCAGTGGATGGTTATAAAACTGTCATCCGCCTTTTCTCGCAGCCTTGTCATCAGGGAGTTGCGCTCCCCCACCATCACACTAGTGTTGTCGCATGCGAGCGTGATTATGTTGGTTAGCGGGACTTTCTTCTCAGACAGACATTTCTCCACAGCTGAGGCAAGCGACTCTGATGAGCACGACCTGGCGTCAAGTGGGATGACTTCCAACAGCTGTGTGATTACTTGGTCTTGCTCTTCTGAAAAATAGCAGACGACACAGCAGAGGAGTTTGGTGTTCGTTATGTCCGTGCCCTCATCTACAAATATTGAAAACTTCGAAGCTCCCAGCCTCTGCACGAGAACTTCAGTCTCCGCTTTTGCCAACACGTTTTTTACGATAGATTCACACTTCGTTCTGTGAAGACTCACACCTTTGGCAATGGCTGAGTCATGAAAGACCACCTTAGCGAGCTCGCCCAGATGATCCATAGCCTTGAAGAATAAGGCGTGCACAGCCACAAAAGCCGACATTTTGATCTTAACAGTCTTCACGTTCTGTTCGTGCGGGTTTGACTTCTGTACGAATGCTGTCATCAAGTTCTGCTTTCTCAGCCCCGCGGTTGCCTTTATGTGGGCATCTCTTTTTGAATGTTTGGTCAACGCACTGTGTCCGGCGACCAGGCTTGCGTGCAGGCCTTACATGAAGCACGAAATGGGTTTCTTGAGTCCGGCGCGAGCCATCCTTTGAACTCCGGAAGCTCCAACCATGCCTCGCGGAAGCGCTGCTTCCTCGAAGGTTCGGCTTCATCCTTTGCCAGTTCTCCTCGGACTTTTCGTTTCTTTTTCGGTGTCGTCACTGACGACGGTCCAGCGTGTTGGTCTGCCATCGTTTTGTTATATATGGGGCTGATCAAACTGTATACTAGTCACCGGTCGGAATCGGAATGGTTTTTGAAATGAAAGGAGAAAGGGCGAAGGGAGGGTGGACTATTGAAGGGAGGACTGAACAAGCGAAACCTCGAGGAAAAAGACCGCGGTCGTGGGTGTCGTCTGCTACTTCCGTTAAAGGGGTACTCCGGCGATTTATTCATGATCCCCGATTTGCTCGAAATTTTGCTAAACTCACGAACAAACATCGCTAAAATAGTATTCAAAGTATTAGGTCAAAATAATTTTTTTTCACAAAGTTAATGAATTTACAATTTTGGTCCTCATCGTGTTTTTTCAAACTGAAAGTCTCTACTGGCAACAACGAAAAAGTGACGTCAGTGGAAGGCAGGGGTTCACTCTTTGGACTGTAGAATTTGTTCCCGACTGATTCCAAGCAGTTTCATGGTGTCAAATGAATGCTTTGGAAGCTCGCTCCAGTACCCGCGCTCCAGCACGAAAAGTGCAAATGGATTGGCATTTATT
>JABSTQ010003184.1:0-16869 GCA_013358835.2 Ixodes persulcatus
CTAAATACACCAAGTATTAAGAGAAGAAAAAAAAAACGTGAGAAAGCAAAGATGAGTTAGCTTGATGCACGAACCATCGTGACCTGATGAGCCGTATTTTTTGGGTCCCGCGAAATAAGAGGAGAGAGTTTAGTTTGGTTGCGTTCTCCTTGACCTTGGACTGTGTCGAGGGTTGTACCGGTGTCCCCACGTCCCAGCGCTTTCTCCGTCTCGCAGACCATCTTACCGGAAATAAACGTGAAAAGCAACTAAAAATTTACAGAAAGTGAAATGTCTTGCCTAGCGATTCATGTATGAGTGTCGTCTTGAATATTGAGTTGTTTGTGCAAGCATCGCATTCGGACGGTGTTGGATCGTGACACACACGCGATAGTGCAACTTGACACCTAATGTAGTCGAGTGACGTAAGGGTCAATTGATTGAGTTAAAAGACAGAATGTTCTTCACTCCCCGAAACGGCTCTCTAAAGTGCTCTAGATAAGGTTAAACGATATTACCTTTAGATAGTGAAATTCATGTATTAAAAGTCTTTGCAAATAAAGAACTTCCCAATTTTTTTTTAATTTTTATGTAACTAGCTTATGCTTTTAAAGAGCCGATCTGGGCGATTTTGAATTTATATAATCTACATCAAAACTTTTTTCATCTGTGCTATGCTGCTAGCGCTGCTTAAAATATAGCCGGTTACCTGAGCGGCAGGCAAAAAAAGGGGAAAGTCCCCGAAAGCCACGACAGTGAGCTCCGCAGTGCAACAAGGTATCAAGCCCACAAATGCACTGGTGAAATTAAAGGAAAGAAAGCACACAAGTGTCGGTGGTTCCTTGTAGTCTACAGCAAGGGTCTTATTGAACCTATACCTATTCGCGACTCAAGCAGCATGTGTTCAATCCCTTTTCCTCCGTTTCCTACATTCACCCCCAGGCTGCGCCAGTTTTTGCTGCACAACTGGATAGTCGGTTGCCCCTTTACGTCTCTTCCGCTTGGTGGAGCCACCACCTCTGGTATCGCGAACAAAAATTGACCGCATCTCCACGTGGTGAATGATGTTGCTTGGGGCGAAGCTCTGGTGGTGCTTGTCTGCGTAGACGCCGAGCCGCAGCATGCCGAGCCTTTTCATTCATGTCAGTAGGAGAATGTGTGGTTTTCTTCTTTTTCTTTTTTTTAAGCAGACAGATGGGATGGCATCTCGGAACCCCCTACTCTTTTTTTCTTCTTTTTTTCATAATTTTTTTCATCTTTGTTTTTCCAATTTCTTTTTTGCCCTACACGAGCACGTGAGCATGTGATCTCACGAGCAGAAGCACGAGCACCCGACGCCGGGCCTACGGCGGACGGACATGGCTAGCCCCTAAAGGTACGTTTATACTCCAACGTAACGTTGACGGGCGTGGCGTAGCGCAGCGCGCACAGATAAGGTACATTTAAGGTACATTTATACTCCAACGTAACGTCGTCGGGCGCCGCGTAGCGCAACGCGCGCAGGTACTTATTGGTTGCAGATATCGAGTTCCTGGTTGCCGGCCAATAAAAGGCGCGCGTTCTGCGCTACGCTGCGTTCAGTGCGCTCAACGTCGGAGTATAAACAGCCCTTTATACTCCAACGTAACGTCGTCGGGCGCCGCGTAGCGCAGCGCGCGCAGGGACTTATTGGTTGCAGATATCGAGTTCCTGCTTGCCGGCCAATAAAAGGCGCGCGTTCTGCGCTACGCTGCGTTCAGTGCGCTCAACGTCGGAGTATAAACAGCCCTATACTGATTGGTCGCAGATATCGAGTTTCTGGTTGCCGGCCAATGAAAGGCGCGCGTTCTGCGCTACGCTGCGTTCACTGCGCTCAACGTTGGAGTATGAACAGCCCTTAAGGAGCTTCGCCCCTAAAATTTAAAGTCTGTTCGATACAGAATAGTCCCCTTTATAGATATGCTCCCCTGTCTACCTAATATTGACCAATAATATTTTGGCGTCTGGAGCATGTATGTACGATTTGTATTCTTTGTAGAAAACGTTCTGTCACCATTTAAGGAAGCACAATGTATACATACGTTCCTCTGTTAAAAAAAAAAAAAAAAAAAGAACGTAGGGTTATGTCAGGCCGCCGTTTCCCCGTTTTTTGAGCATCGTCTACCAAGTGACCACATTATTACTCTAGAAGTATTGAAATGATTCGATTTAATCCCAGTCAGCTGTACACCACTTTAAAAACTAATTTGCGACTGCGTTTCCGCAAAGTACTAGAGCGCCATGACTAAAACTTTTTTTTTTCAGCTAAAATAATGTGTTAGCTGTTACATTCACCATGATCAAGCTCACGCCAATATCATCTTAACTGATCAATCAATGATTTTTAAATTAAAACGCTTACGTATTTGGCTTTACGTATGCACTGCGTTCCTCATGCATTGTAGTGATTAGCTTTCAAAGTGCGCTGATAAAGACTTGACGCAAGTACACTTCTAACGGGTACCACGGATCTTACCATGGTGCCTGGAACGCGTCTAGACTTGTGTCTTCCCTGTGTCATAAAAAGTGATCTTTTAATTTTCGCCTGATGATGTCTTAAAAGTTTAATATTGTCGCCAGCCGCATTCCTGGCAGCATCAGACTAGCGGCTGTGGCTTTTAGAGACGCCTGCTTTGCTGCTGGTCGCTCTCCAGCTTCACAGTCAACGGAAGCTAAGGCAGCCAGAGAGTTGAGACTACGAGATGACAGCGATACTTGCATTTGCTCGTGCTTGTTTCCGGGACTTGTAGCATCAAGCGCCAGGACCGCGACTTCCGACAACGTGACACTCATGCATCCGTGACGCCATTTGTTGCACCTATACGCAACCATGCAGCCCCTTCAAACGGCGAATAGCAGCTTGGAGAAAATAAATATCTGGACGCTTTACAAATCTTTACTAAATAATAATAATAAAACAAAGACTACATTTTTGATCTAAGAATATAATGTGTACGAACATTCCTGTGCTCCCCCCTCGGAGGATGCAAAATTGATTTTGTCCATAGTGTGAAGGTGCTTGGTGTATAGCTTGAAAACGTTCGCAGACTGCAGGAATCATTTATAAATGTCGTCATATATCACCCCGTTCAGTGATAACCGTTGTGTACTACTTTGTTTTACTCATGCTACAATTACTGTGTCTTTCATTGGGGAAACAGAACAGCAACAAATATATAGTCCCTACATACCCTTCAGAAGCAGGTTATTCGTATTATGTGTAGTGTTTAACGCTATACTCACACATAATCATTTTCCAAAACGTTTAAAATAGTATCAATTACAGAACACTACATTTATAAACTTCATACATACCAAATGTCTGTTAAATAAAACCAACTTGTTATTTTATCCATTGCTGATATGGAACCGAAGGTGTCTACCTACTCAAGCCTTGTGTTGACATTTGGCCAACGTCACGCTCAAGGACAAATTATGGCATCGAAATGATGAATTTTTCTTTCAAATGTTTTGAACAGCATGAAAATATGTGACATGGATGTCATGAGCATGTCAAGAAAACATAACAAAAGGGCACTTCAGACAGCTTATGTGTACGAATGCGAAAGCATTCTTACACGCAGCGCATTCCTACAAGCAGCGCGCCCCGCTCTCCTCCGCAGAGGCCGGTCAGGCGGCTCGACATGGCTGAAAGCAGAGCGTACAACACGTGATACAGTAATGCACAGAGAGGGGGAAAGAGAATTACCCCCCCCCCCCCCCCAACTCCGGCCACGCCTGGCGCGTGACCCGAGAAAGAGGAGAGAGCGGCGGCCGCGCGAGCGCCACCCGTTCCCTTTTATTGGCTCGCGGGCCGCAGCGCCAGAAAGAGGATTTCTCTGTGAGGTTGCGTTCCTTGGAACTATGACGCGTCGCAGCCAATGGAAACTTCGCTGCCGTTTTTCGCTGCTACAGGTGGACTTTCAGGGCCGTTTTTCGCGGTCACAGACAACGCCGGCTTCGCTCCATAAAACATATAATGCTTTTGCCTTAAAAAAAAAAAAAATCGGTTTCTGTTTTTCTAGTTATTGCCTATGTTAAGTTTGCTCGAGATGGTTCTCGGTACAAGTGATATTTTGTGTGCCCTGTGTCGGTTTCTTTATGTTATGTTCGCCAGACTGCTACCTTGGCGAGTGCTCTGTGTTGGGGTTATCTTGTCATGTTAGCCAGTGCGCTTCCGATCTTTGAGTGTTCTTTCAATTCCCAGTACTCTGTATAATATTTTTCCTGTGGCGGGTGGGAAGAAGAAACTTAGTCAAGCGATAGCAGTCTGATTTTTTTTCTTCCTCCTCTCCACTGGAGCGAAACAATGAAGGTGAGTTTAATGTCTTGACTTTTGGGCGGGACAGGACGCTAAACGGAGCGGTCGAAGACGCGTTCCAGGCACTCTACAAAAGCCCATGCCATGTTCATTGTCAAATCAATAGTTCCTAGATTCAAACCTTTACGCAACTAGGATTAGCATTTGTAAAGATTCCCCAGTGGATTGCAGTGATTGGCGCTCGAAGTGTACTGCGGAAGGTAGACGCACGGGAGCTTCTAATGCGTACCACCGTCGCAATACTGAAAACGTATTTGCGGGTCTCATTCGAGGCCTCTCCCGGCGCGTGCGGCTGGTGGCATGAGACAAGCCGACGTGGTCCTCCGAGTCCAGGCAAGAGCTGATCGACCATCCTCCCAAGAATCTGGCTTCGGCATCACCTGGGTGCTGTCTTGCCTGGCCGGGGCCTTCGTCACCGTTTCGATTCTTATGGGTGTCGTTGGTTTCTTCGTCGTCAACTCAGGTGGGGTTCGAGTCCGCAGAGTTGCCATTCATTTACTGTACTTGAATCTTTAGCCCAATGTGTTGGGCAAAGAGATAACGTTATGAATACATGTCGCAGAAGCTCATCGACTGGACGAGGGGTCAGTTAATAAAATTGAGATCAGCGAGTGTACAACGTGAAGTCAGGGTGTCTGCTTTGGGGTAAACAAAAAATTGGAAAACACTTACGCTACCCCAATGGCGAAACACTGCGACAGCTGAGGTGTGACGTCGAAGCCGCTAAGGTGTCCTCTCGGAGCAGATGGACTGAATGAACGGTAAAGGTGGGAGCGCGCACCACAGAGTACGGAGAGGTGTTTCCTGTTAAACCGAGTAAAACACCGGACAAAAATACCATTGCTTTTTGGAACCAATGAGGGTATATTAAGTATAAGCCTTTTGTGAACCTGGTATACACTTTTATTGGACACAAACTAAAAGTGCTTTGTGGTAATAGAAGAATACGTGAAAACTCGCGTGCCCAACGTTCACATCCTTGGAACGACGAAATTGCATGTGTATGCAAGAACAGTTCCCTGTCGTTGGTGCAGCTGCCTGAATGTCCTATGCAATGTTATTTGTCATAAAGAAACACCACCTTGTGGTCACTAAAGAACACCTACAAGTTCACACACTCAAGTTTTAAGTGTCTAGCTCCACCTAATTTCACACCCGTGGTTTCGCCGGCTTAACACACACCTAGCTTTATTCGTTTCATCGCCCTGAAGCATTTCTGGCGTAATTATTAAAAACGCTTTCTTTTTATTTTTTATTAAAGCATTCTCATATTTATGATTCTACGTGCCGTCATGGTGTCGCGCGACGAAGTATTGTCACGTGATGTCAATAAATCACGTGACTCACGGCGTCACCTGCCGTCAATTAGGTCGCTTGGCTTCACTGTGCAACATTATTTGACCTGAGGCTGTCACTCCACGGTGTCTGCTGGCGCAAGGTAGCAGGTGGCGTGATGCGCGTCGTGACGCCAGAGTCGTGTCGAACGGCGTGACGTCAATGTGGAAACTCTCGGCGGAGTGCCGAAAATGACCCGCGTCGATATGCAGCGCGGTCGACGGCGCCAAATCCGCAAAGTGTCCCATTAACTGCTCGCAGCAAAACAACATAGTCACTGGCAAAGTAGGAAACGCAATGCATGATAAAAAAAAAAAAAAAAAGAACTCGCAAGAAACAAGGACGGAAAAGAGAGGACACGTACGACAGACGAGCGCGTACGTGTCCTTTTTTTTCGTCCTTGCTTGTTGGGCGCTTTCAATTTTATCATAATCTGCTACCAACTAGCCCAACTTTCAACCCTGGTGCAGTGCATGATTGCTCACGTTCTAGCTTCTTGCCCCGAGATTCGTTCTTGAACTTCCTTATTGGCTAATGTTCCACCCTCATTGGCTGCCTAGCAATAATAAGATGCTCGGCACTAGCCACTCTCTACGTTTCTTAAATTGTCAGTGACTATAGTATCCGCATAAATAGTTACCATTTTTCGCTCACAATAGGACAAAAACACGGCAGAGCTTTCAACGAGCTGCACACCGCGACTTTTGGTGCGACCTCAGACATCAGACAGTAGCCTTGCACGCCGGATAACATACAGCCAATCACTCAACATACCAGAGTGGTCACGTGAGTTCGCCTGTGAACGTACAGTGCGCTGCAATATGAAAGACCCATTGGGAGCGCGTGGCTGAGGCGGGGGCTGGCGGCGGCGCTGCGAGCGCACCGGGCAATTCCATTCTGCTGCGAGGGGAGGACGCTCACTCGGGGCTCAGCACGAACTGATAGCGCGTTGCGCTTTAGTGGAGCCCCGAGTGAGCCTCCTCCCCTCGAAGCAGAATGGAATTGCCGGGAGCGCTCGCATCGCCCCCGCCAGCCACCGCCTCGGCCACGCGCTCCCAGTGGGTCTTTCACATTGCAGCGCACTGTACAGTCTGTTACCAATTGGGGTTGCTACTTCGGCAAAGAAGGTGACCAGGAAACATAAACGTCCTCCCAACGCAGCATTCTGTTGTGACACGGTTGTTTTTATTCACTTTCATCAGCAGAGAGCCTCAGGAAGCAGAGATGAACATTTCATGTCAATCCGACATTATATACACTTTGTTTCATCAAGACTTGGTAAAGAGCTCTGATTGGCTCCTCGGCTTGTAGCGTGCGGACTACATAAATATTTAATACAGACATATATACATCTAAAAAGATTTAAGCGGCCAAGTGGCAAAGCTGGGAGGGACGTTGTTTCCAAGCCGTCTCGTGCTGCCTGTTTTCTTTCTCCTCTTCTCGCGCCAGCTGATCACTAAAATATCCCCCCCCCCCCCTAACTTGGAGGCGCAGTGGCCAAGCGTTGCTTTTTTGGGAGACCCCTCGTTGAAGTCGGTAGAGAAGGAGGTGGGAAAGGCGGTGTTGCGGTTGAGTCCAGGTGGGCGGGCTTGACTCGGTCGATAGCTACCACTTGTTCTTTGTTCTTAACAAGGATCGTGAACGTCTTTGTATTTCTCTGTATAACGGGGAACGGACCTTCATATGGAGGTTGGAGTGGCGTCTTGACGCCTTCGTTTCGAACAAAAACGTGTTTGCACTTCGCGAGATCAGTACTGTTGAATGTGCTCCGTGTGGTAGGAACTCGTGAATGTACAGGCCGCAAGTCCTGCATCAGGAGCCGCAGCCGATGAACATATTCTTACGCGCTGGCAATTGGGGGATAGCCGGCTTCGTGAAATACTTTTTCCCGGTATGCGAAGGGACGTCCCATATACCAACTCAGCTGAGCTACAGTTCAGATCGCTCTTGAACGCTGTCCGGATGCCGAGCATAAGCAAGGGAAGGGTCTCTGTCCACGGAAGTGTTTTACCTTGGGCTTTGATGGCCGCTTTTAATTGTCGGTGGAAACGTTCGACAATTCCGTTGGACATCGGATGGTAGGTGGTAGCTGGTATGTGATGTGTGCCTAAGAGCTGAGACAGATTGTGGAACAGTAGCGATTCAAATTGTCGTCCGCGATCTGTGGTAATGGTCTCGGGTACACCAAACTGGCTTATCCACATTTTGACGAGCTTGCGGGCGACAGTCTGTGCTGTTATGTCTTTCATGGAGGCCGCTTCTGGTCATCGAGTAAACCTGTCAACGCAGGTCAACAGGTAACGGCAGTCGTGCGATGGGGGACGCGGACCGACAATATCGACATGAATGTGGATGAATCGCTCGTCAGCTGGGTTAAAGGCGGTCAATGGGGTCACAGTATGACGTTGAACCTTGCTGCGTTGACATTGGATGCATGTTCTTGTCCACTCTCGCACTTCTGTGTTCATGGGTGGCCAAACGAACCGAGATCCCACGAGTCGTTGTGTAGCACGAATTCCAGGATGACACAGTGAGTGGACAGCATCAAAAGCCTTGCGACGGAATGCTAGAGGTAAAACGGGCGGGGACGGCCAGTGGACATCTCGCAGGCCACAGTGACAGAAGAACCATTCATCTGGATGTCCTCGAAAGTGAGTGTTTTAGATGATATTCTTAGGTGTTGGAGTTCCGTGTCTTCTCGCTGGGCTGCCGTAAGTTCCTTGTAGGATATCTCGGGACAGTCGGAGATGCAGAGGTTGACACCTAGCCTTGCAAGTGCTTCGGCTGCGGTTTTGTCAGAACGTTTCACGAATCGAATATCAGTATTAAATTCTGATATCCATAGAAGGTGTCGCACTTCCCGAGGCGTATGTGCCGCGCTATTTGACGTTAGTTCGTACGTGAGGGGTTTATGATCAGTGAGAACATAAAATTGGCGGCCTTCGATGAAGTGTCGGAAATTTTCGTATGGCGAGGTAAATCGCAAGGAGCTCTCGACCAAATGTGCTGTAGTGAGCTTCAGTGGCACTTAAACCCTTCGAAAAAAAATGCGAGAGGATGCCAGGTGTCCCCAACCAGTTGTTGGAAGACAGCCCCGACGGCGGTGCATGAGGCGTCGACGATAAGATAGATGGGCACGTCACTTCTGGGGTGCATCAACATGGTGACATTTTCGATGCCTCTCTCACTGCCCTAAACGCGTCCTACGCTTTCTGCGTCTATTGCAGCGGTGTTGCCTTCATCTTTGGGTTTTGGAGGAGGTCGTATAGCGGTTGGAACATATGGGCGCAGTGGGAGATAAACCGACGATAAAAATTGACAAGTCCAAGAAACTCTCAAAGTTTTGTTGCTGTTGGTGGTCGGGGGAAACTGCCAATTACTGCCAGTTTGTAAGGAAGCGGTTGGATTCCCCGAGAATATACGCGATGTCCAAGAAAATTGAGCTCCTTGACACCGAACTCACACTTCGTCGCATTTGCAACAAGGCCATACGTTGTCAGTCGTGTGAACAGTCGCCGAAGGTGACTGGCATGCTCTTCAGGCGTGCTGCTGAAAATCAAGATGTTGTTCAGATATGCGAAGCAGAAGGGAATCCCACGCAGCACTTGGTGTATGAACCGCTGGGCGGTTTGAGCTGTGTTGCTAAGGCCAAAAGGCGTTCGCACGAACTCGTACAATCCAAACGGAGTTGTGACTGCAGTCTTTGGAATGTCTTCGGGTTCGATGGGAATCTGGTGGTATGCTCTAACGAGGTTTATTTTACTAAAGATTGTAGCACCCTGAAGTAATCCACCAAAATCTTGAAGATGGGGTATAGGGTAGCTGTCTGGAACCATAGCTTGGTTGAGGGCCCGATAATCCAAACATGGTCGCCAGTCACCCCCCTTTTTCGGCACCATTTGTAGAGCTGAGGTCCAAGGACTAAGGTGGACGCACATACCCGAGTTCAAGCATATGCTCAAACTCGTGTTTGGCAATTTGAAGTCGTTCTGGTGGTAGGCGACGTGGGCGTACAAAGACAGGGGGGCCTGTGGTCTTAATGTGGTGGGTAATATTGTGTTGAACTGACCGTTTAACCGTGTTTGGCCCAAACATAGGGGGAAACTCGTCCGCGATACTTTTCCACTTTGAGTCGGTCTCCGCACGTGGAAGAAAAGGACTCAGAGGTGGTGTCTTGTATACCAAGACTTGGACGCGAAGTTACGTCTCGGTATCGATAAGTTGTAGTGCCGTAAATCGACGGTGAGACCGAATCGTCTTAAGAAATCTGTCCCGATGATGGCCTGCCTCACGTCAGCGATCATGAAGATCTAAAGAAATGTCCGCTGGAGACCGATGTTCAAAGTCAGTGACTTTTCTCCGTAGGTTTTTATTGTGAATCCATTCACCGCTTGCAGCGGGGGAGGTTTTTCGCCGATATCGGTGATCCTCTGCTGTAGGAGGAACTACACTAATCTCGGCGCCAGTGTCTACTAAGTAACAAACTTTGGTTCAACGATCGGTCACGTAAAACATGCGGCTTGATGATGTAGGGCTCTCAACGTTTGTCGCCTTCCGTTTTCCGGAAAGGGGCATGGCTGTCGGCACTGGCGAGTAGCGTTCCTATAGCCCAGGTGATACCAGCACTGCTGTTTCTGATTAGAGGCACTTAGAGGCAAAGTAACGAAAAGAAAAGTATACTTACTGAGTGACACGCACAGGTGGCTCAACTTACGAAGAGTCAAGGTGCCAGGTTGTAATGTCATGTGACATGACGTTATCTCACATCAGATCACGTGAGGTCAGGTATCTGCCAAATGGACAAGATATGTCGCCGTCATGACGTCAAGAAATTTTTCTCCTCCAACGTGCAAAACAAAACGTCTATAGAACTTTGAGAACGTTCACTTTCGCTTAGTTCTCTCAAGTGGACGGTGTGCTGGAAGCCTATCGTCAGTTTCCTACACGGTGCGACCGTAAAGACTACACATTTGGCGCGCCTTGCAGAATTCAAATTCCAAATGTACATGCCTAAAACTGGGGCACGCCAAGGTGGCTCGCAATAAGTTTTCTCTATTTTTTTTTCAGAGCTCAAGTTACAGGTGTTAAAACTTAAATATAGTGCGAAAACGGCGGTCTCGAATGTTTTATGTCTATACCTGATGATCGTCATCTGCACACTGGTTTGTCAGCTTGCTCCCAGGTGGTCATTGTTCATATATTTCGTTAAAAGTTATAATTATCGCGATTATTTTTCTCATCGCCAGCCTCCGTTATTGGTTTTTAGCGGTTTTGTGTTCATCAAGTTAAACGGGAGCGAGCTGATAAACAAGTATGCAAAAGGCAAACAGGATATAGGATATAGCAAATAGACGGCATTTTATTTTGATTTATTTTTAATATTTCGCTCCCTCAGGAAAGAGCTTTATAAAAATAGACAAAACTTCTAGCTCAAACACGTTCGGGCATTCAATTTCAGGTATGTTCGTTTGAAATTTGAATTTTACACGTAGTAGCAAATGTTTTGAGTCCTTACGGCCGCACCCTGTACTTTCTATTGTCCACATGTAAGTGTTTATTCTGTTGCTTTGTTTTGGACGTAAGCATTGAATTAATGAGTTGCATTACAAAAGTCAGCTGTACCCTATTTTCGTCTGATTGTAATGCTTCTTTTCCGTTTTTGGGACAGCCGTCGTCGACCCGCTAGAAACAGCAAGTAAGGAGATCATATGTGTTTGAATGCTAATCACATCCGATGTACAAATGAAGCTTCTATGCTTATTTATCTGTCTCATTCTTTTGCAGGTACCGTGCCAACTCCACCAGATGGTGAGTCCATGAAGAGAGTAAAGCGCGAGTCGTGGATCAGGTGATTTTTCTAGAGGCCAAGTCTTCAAAAAACAGATCTGTAAACGTAAATATCAATTTGTTTTTAGACTTTTGATGAACGAGTGGCTATTTATCTAGCTGATATATCAGCGATTGATCTGGGAACAGACAAAGCGAGCCCCAAAACTGTAGCAAGTCCAAATACGTTGAAATTAACACGACCAAGGATGATATAAATAAAACAAAGAATTACTAACTCAAAACGCGTTTAAAGGGGCTCTAACCAGTAATTTGAAGATACAGCAAAACAGAAATCGTTTCTTTACATAGCAACCAAAGTACTTATTTTTTTTTATTTGCTTGCCCAATATTACCTGCTATTGGACCATAGTCTGAGTGTTTTTTTTTTACTTCTTTTTTTCATATTATATTCTCTTAAACTTCTTGCAATAAGTTATACCATTGTTTCCAAAATAATAAAAACAAACAAAATAGCTGCACAAATAAAACAAATTCTAAAAACATTAAAATAATATACAATCTAGAAAGTAAAAACAAAAAAAAAAACAGGTTAACACAAGAAAGACCGTTCTAGAATATGACACCGCAAAAAGCAGCAGCAAATCTTGCGACAGAAGTGCAGCGCGATGGCTGCACTCTTCACAGCAGCATAACATTAGAAGCGCCCATACTCCGTTTCACTTTAAAGGGGGATGCAGCGCTTTTTTTACTTTGCGCAAACCCCGCTTAGAACGAATCCCCGACGTATATGACATATGTGAGGCGCGTTCGTTTTTCACCACACGCAATAAAAGTCGCAGAAAAAACTTAAAGAAACGCGAGTAGCATTCACACCCTCCACTCGCAGCCAAAAAAAGCGCCCACGAGATCTGGAGCTGATTATATGCCTCCAGTATTGATCATAGCCACGCGCTGGAATTGGCAAAGCACAGGACACGCGCTTAGTTCCAGACATTCTTATGGTTTTGCTATTCTCGTCACTGGAGCGATTGGAGACGTGTCACTACCCGAATACTTGTCGAGCTATTGATTATCACGAGCCCAAATATAGTTCTCACGCAGTGCTCGGGTCCAATCTATGAGCCGCATTCAAATATTGTCACTGAAGGATACTTCTATCCCCCAGCTACGTCATTAACTTTGGCGAAGGAGACGTTGAAAGAAAACGCTCTCTTTTTTTCTTGAAATTACACCGAAACAAAGGAGTTTCTTGGCCAGTGGCGTTGCGTGCCAGTGTACTTGGGTCCCACGAGTGCTAGTAAGCTCGTGCAAAGTCGGAAACATTCCAAGCGGATATCGTTGTACGGCCCCTTTAAGTGTGAGCGCAGCAGAAGCTACAAGACCGAGCTCCGGGCTTCCAACGTTCACTGGCGGCCATAGCTGTGTGCACGACTGCTGAGCGCGTGCTGATGGCGAGCCTCCACAGTTCTTTTGTAACGTGCATTCCGCACCCTCAAGATTGCCGGTCTTAGCAGCCTATTAATGTGGGCTCATTCAGAGCATGCGCTCTAGACATCACCCACAAATGTGGTGCCCAGTGAATACTCCTTATAGACAATTGCAAGCATGTCGCCCGACTGGTGCCCCATGCGTGCGAGCACCTGCAGTGTGCGCGTGAACAAAGCTTTGGCGAGCTCGCAATTTCACGCACTTGCCTGCACGAGCAAAGGCATGGCGGCCTCCAGATGCCCTGCTTGCAATCGTCTATAGGGAGTATTCACTGGCGGCCATATCTGTGTGCTCGGCTGCTGAGCGCGTGCTCACGACGAGCTTCCGCAGTTCTTTCGCAACGTGCGTTGCCCACCATAAAGACTGCCGGTCTTAGCAGGTTATTAATGTGACCTCGTTCTGAGCGTGCGCTCAAACATCGCCCTCATATATGGCGCCCAGTGAATACCCCCTATAGACGATTGCGAATAAAGCGACTGGCCGCCGCCATTTCTCTGCTCGTGCGGGAAAGCTCATGCAATTTCAAGCTTGCCAAAGGCATCTTCACGCGCACGTTACACGTGCTTGCACGCCTGGGGCACCAGTCGTGATGCCTTGCTTGCAATTGTCTATAGACCTTTTCTTTTACGGCGCTGCCATCTTGAGAATTGCGACACCGACGACGCCGTCTAGCGGCTTAGAAAAATAAATACCGGCTAGTTCTGGCAGCACAGCTGTCTGGGTAGGCAACGGTGTGGGTATGGGGGGAACTTGGCTAGACTTGACTATGGTGGGCTGCAATAACTTGGCTGGAGCTTGTCCGGTTGAATCCAGCTCGCTACTCACAGGCCATCACCTTGCCTCCTCGAGAGAACGACGACGAAGACGGTGGGGTGTTTTCATTGAATTTCCACAGCGAAGTATTTATGAGCAGTTTAATGTAGTCTATGCAGGTAAGCTCTCGGCTTTTGATAGCTCCATCTTGAGTGGGTGGCATGTAGACTTTTTTATACCTTTCACACACCATGGGGCTTGCAGTGATAACCTAATTGGACCACCTGCACCGGGAATTAAAATCTGTCATCTTGTCATAGACGAAGTGGTCGTGAGCTTAAACGTGACGTTGACTCTGATACGAATCTCTCGCGATTCAAGCTCGCAATCGACTGAGTTCATAAGTAAGAATTCTTGGGGAAAATGCGAAGCTCGATTACACTGCAGCCACACTCGCGCTGCAGCTTCTTGTGCTCATGGCACACTTTCTGCTATTGTTCTTATGAGTTTTAAAATTATTTATCCATCCGACGACCACGCCGTGGTAGCGAGACAACCGTAGATTTTCGGAAATTGCAGCACGGTAAAAAGGAGCACTCGGAACTAACTCATGCACGACGTCCGTTTTTAAGCCTTTTCGCCCATACCCTTGGCAGTTGCATACCCTGTGTCAGCGGGCAATCCAAAAATTCACCAGGTCGAGGGTACGTCAGTTACTGGCTGGTTTGAGGTTATGCGAAAAAGGTCTATAGACGTTCCTACTGTTTACAAAAATCACAGTCTAACCAGCGCTCGCGCGCAATTGCAGCAAGTCAGAAAGTGCGCATGCATAACACACAACCATAGCAATGAACGCGCCCTTATAAGCTTTTTATGGGAAGGTCTATACACCGCACACCCTTAAGTTGAGACTAGATGCTCCGCCTTCAGCGCGAGCGTTCTGCCCTCGCTAACAGAAGTATGAACGCGCAGGCACGCGCAACCATAGCACCGCGGAAGCCAGCGAGCTCGCGCTGAAGGCGGAGGTTCTTGTCTTCGGTTAAGGGCGAACAGAGGATAGGTGCCTTTATTTGCCCTTTGCCAACGTTATTAGATTAACTCAGTTACGGAACTGTTCATAGACGCTGCATGCACGAACAGTACCCCCCTCACTCACCACGACTCGCCCAGATTCGCTCGACGCGCCGCCGGACGGCTGTTTTGGTAACTGAATTGGGATACGTTCGTTTCAATGTCACTAGAAACGTAAAAACCAACGAAAAAAACTTTTTTTGTAGTAACTTTTATTGGAGATTAGTACAAAATGGGGGCGGTGATGTTTTCTAAAATTTTTAGTTTTCAAGGTTTTGCAGCACAATTAATATTGTTTTTATACAACCATGCCTCAGCGGGGATTTCAGGTAGCGCGTCCCGACCTAGGCGCATTTTAACCTGTGGGGGTATTTCGCGGCGCGTCCGCTGGGGAGACGGGGGTGCCACCCCTGTAACCCGATTGAAGCCAAAATAGATGTCACGTGCAGTTCCTCAAGTGGCCGCTGCGGGAGAAATGGCAGCGTTGTGATCGCCATGTGGCGCTTCAGCTGTGCTCTTTAGAATGCACAGTTATGAAACGAAAATATAGATGGCGCTTCGAACGACTCTAGGCGGATTGAGGTGAGTGAGGGGGGGTACCCCCCTCCGCGGGAGTTCCACAACTGAGGTAATCTAGTAACGTTGCCCTTTGCTTAGGGTGATGACATATGGCCGTTTTGTTTTAGCGCTTTTTATTATTTTTTTTTTCTGAAGCGCGTGAAAGAGCCTGTATTTGCACGCGCTCTTGGCGCCGACTTTGCTACGGCGACATTTTGTTTTCGACGATTTCTTCGTACTTTTTCTGTGAGTGCGTACTGTCGCCATCGGGTACTACAAAGGATGGCACTACTACAGTGTTCTAGAGAGTTGTAGTGGCAAGAGCGGCGGCCACCGCGTGAAGATTTGCGCGTAGACGACACCGTAGCGCTGCTGTTCTGTGCCCTAGGAACTGTGCAGGAGGCTCGAATAAAGAAGAAACGAAGCGCTGGCGACACACGCGCTTCATGTCTAGAGCTCAGCGGAGATGGCCTCGTCTCGTCCTCCTATACTCTGTTTCATACTTAGCGTGCAACGCTGTCAAAGCTACTGGCGCGAGCGCGTGGCTTCATCTATGGTTTTGTTTGCGCGAGAACGCGTGCAAATGATCAACGAGATCAAGCCCCACGCTCGCGCCAGTAGCTTTGACAGCGTTGCACGCTAAGTATGAAACAGAGTATAGATATTGCTACAGGAACGTGCCCCTCTCAGCCTCGTCGTCGGCGCTGCTCGGCGTGTACTACTGTGGTTCGACTGGGGCTTTTTGCGACGCAGAACAAGTGCTAATCTGAAAAATTGTAGGTTTTCTTTTGCACTAAGGCCTCTAGAGTGTGTGCTATCCTCTACTTTTATTATTCGCGTGTTTTGATGGAGATCATATGATTAATATCAACCCCCCCCCCCCACTTCTCAGTACTGACAGGACGTTTAGCAACGCTATCACTTGGGCTGCACGCTTAATAGCTACGCAAAGAAACCCAGGGATACTGATATAACAAGGAAAAATAGACAAATAAAGCTCAATAAATCTCTCACTTTTTGATGGTGAGAGGAACAGTAAACTGGTGTATTGTTTTTTGTCATCGTGTTGCTGATGCGGGGACCAGCGTTTAGTAAAGTGCAAGGCGGAGCGCGTTTGGGAACGGCCAAGGTGCTACTGCAACTGGCGAACATATAACAAATTGTTTTTTGTGGAAGGCTGTCTATGAAGAAAAAAATACTTTGATTGGGAGTACATGAAGCATTAAAATACAATATGAACACAAACTTCAACAACCCCTAATATGAAAAAAAACAAAACGATTTATTCTCAACTCACTGCTTTGACTTCTCAAAAGTGGTAATGCACTTCATCGAAATACACAGCAAGCACATGACAGATATCCAGCAACATAGTACGCAAAAAGTCTACAAAATAATCATCATATACAGGGTGTCACAAAAGAAAATTTACACAGTCTTTTTTACCGCAAAAATAAACTAGGCATCGCTGAACGCTCATTCTCTGCCCAAAGGTAGAGCTAGAGGTCACAACCAGATGCCAAAGTTTCAGCCCATCCGATAACTTAATCAAAAGT
>JABSTQ010003185.1:0-36953 GCA_013358835.2 Ixodes persulcatus
GGCGCCTGTTTACGCGTTTTGCAGCATCGAAGTCGGCGTCGGCGTCGGCGTAACTACCCCGCTAAATTTAGCGGGAAAATTGAATTGGTGTTGAGGTCACATCACGTCAATTGTCCCGCTAAATCCAGCAGAGAACCTGTATTCGTTCATGGCTGACATGACACGAAGGCATGTGACGTCATTTTCTCCGCTATATTTAACAGGGAAACTGAATTGGTGTTGAGGTCACGTGAGGTCAATTTCCCCGCTAAATTTAGTGGTGACGCGTAGCCTGCTAAATTTAGCAGGGAAATTTTCTCATGCTAAGTTTAGCGGGTTAAAGAGGAGGAGGGGAGGGTACGGAGGGGAGGGTATGCCCCTCCTTACCCTCCCCTTCTCTTCTTCAAGAGCTGCGCTCTAATTGCGTATTACAGAGATTCGTAAACGTCTTTCATTCTTACTGAAAAGCTAATAAAAACAATTTGCAGCGCGGGCGCATATTTTTCGGTTTTAGGGCTTGAGATTGTCTACGGGAGCTTGAATTCTTTCGAACTACACCCATTTTCAACCTGCCATTTATGATTACTCCTGAAGAAAACGTAGGAACTAATATATTTTCCGACACGGCGTCGCGGTCCGTAATTTGTTTCTTAACATACTTCCGGGGAAGATCTTCGTTCCATCTATTTCAGTAAGGAAATAGGAGGATCAAGTTTTCTCTCGGGTGAAAGCTTGAAAATTGCCTTCACCGATGGATGTTATTATCTATCTCGTGGTGCCATATATGAGCAGCCTTTCATACTTATTTCACAATCGTGGTCATCTTGTGTTACTGCGCAGCGACGGACTACTTGCCTGACCCCGTTTCTTTCAGTCGTGTTCAAGGTTTCGGAGTGCGCGCTATGCGGATAATTGTGTTTTTGTGTGTTTTCCTATGGGGATATGGGTAAAGCTGCGAGTAAAATACGCAGTCGTCTTTTTCGCAAGCGCCGTGTGGGGCAGTGTAAAATTGACGACATTTTTTTCTTTTTTGCTTTTTTTTTTCTCGATGTAACGCTGCGTATTGCTTGTTCAAGTCAGTTCCGCAGCCAGGAATTTCTTAACTGGGCCTGAGGTTGGTGGGGTGTCCATGACTTGGGATGTCGGGGAGGGAGTGGTGGGAGGGCTCGAACTGTGTGTATTGTGGATTGGCGGCGTGCGCGAAGTACAGGGCATTTCTCAAGCTATCATCATCATCGTTTGTGACGTCGCGGGTATGACAGACGGGACAGACCGCTCATGTCTTGGATCCCTCGGCTGGTAAGCTCGCTTCATGCGCTGTATGAGTATCGCGCCGCAAAGCCTCTTTCATGCCTTGTGTTTATTTTAGGAAGGGGTATATTGTAGTAGGACATGATACCAAAGCTTGGAAACGTGGCACGCGTAGTCGTGCTAACAAGTACTTGTTGCTCTGAGGCGTGGAACGCTGAGATGCTGGTGTGCTCTTCTGTACCCCAGTAAAAAGCTGGATGATGAAAAAAAGGCTCGAGGTACTACACCTAAGCATGTCTGATGAGTTGTGATTGCGAAAGCATGCAAGGCGCTCGTCCGCTCCCTTTGTCGTCTGCTGCCTACTGGCGCGCGCGCGCTTCGGGATCTCGGAGGCCATGGCGCAGCGGTCAATGGGAGCCCCGTCGATGCGCGCCAGCAAATGGAACCGAAGGCGATTGCGGAAACTAGGAACCGTTTTCGCGCTTCAAACTGATGACGTCAGCTCGCTCCATGAGACAGTTAATGTTTTCGAATTATTAGATTATCCAGCGCTTCAAGTAAGGAACACATCAACGACAAACACCATCTTCCCGAGGGGAACCATGGGGTGATGCGGAGCATCGTGTTGGTTCCGAGGAAAGAGTCAGTTGCGTGCTGACGTCGAGAGATGGCGCCACCGACTGCCCTAGCGTTACCTCCTACGCGAGCCTTTGTCGCGGCTCGCGGCAGAGAAACTTGGAACGCTCGCCGCTCGCCGTTTATTTTTTTTCACACTTGAAGGAGAGGAGACTAGAGGAGGAGAGTTGCGCGTGCGCGCGCGGTGTGATGAGAAGCGAACGCACGCGCAGTGGCAGTGCACGCAGCTGGTAGAGAGAGAGAGCGGAGAGAGTAATGCGCAGCTGTTGGAGAGAGGGAAGGAGGAGAGTTGCGCGTGCGTAGTTCGAGTGCCGACTACAACGCCGACGCCGCGGGACATAGACCCGAGCAAGAGATGCTCCGCATCTAAAACATGCGCCGCGTCGCAGTTCCGATAGCAGCTTGCGCGGACACTTTGGCGTGGCGACTTCGGACAGGTCCACGCCACACATTCTAGGCTGTTGCTTTGGGAATCACCACGCGGCGTTCGTTTTTGTCCTTCACGTGCTCCCTGCTTTACCCCACTACAACGTCTACCACGGCGAATACTGTGCATATTTCAATATAATTCAGACAAAATAAAAGTGAGAAAGGAATGACTCATGAAATTGAAAATGGGAAAGCAAAATTGAAGAAGCTCTCGCGTGTGTATCCTGTTTCTCTTACACTTCACTGAAAGCGACTTTGTGTACCCTGTTGGTTTTCATGTGTTCTGCAAGCTCTGGTATCTTATTAGTTCCAAGTTGATTCCTTTTAACATTTTGAAAACCTGTGAACAAACATTTCCTCAAAAGTTCTGGCCGGAAGAAGCAGTGTCTGGCCTCCCGAGTCGTGTGTTCTGTTTGTGTATATGTTTATACAACCGGAAGTTAGTTTGGCTCAACGGGCAACTTGTCTCTCAACTGTAGATACATGACCGCACGCCGGTACGATGCCCATCGAGATCGAAACGGGCAGGGGTGGAGATTGAACCCAGGATCCTGGGTTCTGCAGCGTGTGCTTTCGCTCCACGTGCTTTGACCTGGGGCCCTAATCTCGACACTTGGCGAAAAAGTCGGCAAGAAATCTGGCGGCTGTGATTGACCAAAGCCGTACTTGACCTTGGCGCCGGCCAATCAGAGCCGCTGGATTTCTCGCCGACTTTCTCGCCGACTTTCTCGCCGACTTTCTCGCCAAGTGTCCAGATTAGGGCCCCTGGTGTGCGCTAGCCCACTCGGCCACCGATACCCCTTTAGGAGTCGTTTCAAGTAAATTCCGGCTCATTCACCCTGTGGACGCAAAACGTGCAAAGTCCCAAGAAATGAGGTATAAACCTGCTATGAATTAATACTGCTTTTATGTTTAATTTTGCGCTCTTCAGCGAACAATGTTAAATTTGTAAACAATTGTTAGTAAAACTCGAAGAGTGCAAATTAATCAATTGTCTGAATTAGCCAGGCCATGGCCGATGATTTAAGAGGTTATAGCTACGCTTCGGGTGCTGACGAGCATTTGCTCGTCAGCAACTGTCGACTCACACTTGGATAGAAGCGTCGGTATCGGCAAGCCCAGTGTAGCTAAAACAAATGTGCGGCGCTTTGCAACACAACTGCGCGCTCGTGCACAGCTAAGATGAAAAAACGTCAATTACTCTGGTGAATGCAAAGCCTTTTTCTACAGGAGCCTCCGCAGATTCTTAAAAACAAAACTCAGAGAGGCAATGAATAGCCCTGGTGCACGGAGCGCAAACTGTAACGTCAAGATGAAGGCGTTTTTAATTTTTTAAAGTTTTTTTATTATAAAAATCATCTTTAAGGCGCTGTAATTCATTAGAAATATCACTCACAAAATGACATACACGTTTTCTTAATACACCGTTTTTTAATCGGCATCAATACGAACTAATACATATCAACTCCGTGCTACAAGATGGCTCGTCTTCTGCTCTCACACTACCCGCACGGTCACAGGAGAGCGCCCGCAAGGTATCGCCACCAAACTTCTCGTCGCACAGAGACGTTTGGTGTTGAAGTTTGAAGCTGAAGGGGGTTGAAGTTTAGTAATCCTTTTCCCTGGCTCCGCCACCGGCTGGAGTCGGTATTGTTTCCTTTGCATTGATTGCACTGCCGTCGTCTTGCATGCTCAGGGCTCGCGCTATTTGATCCGAGTAATCGCTGCATTGCGCTGCAGTGAAGGTGAGCAACGTTTGTAGTAGGGTGTCGGAACAAAACGACACCAAAACAAAAAAGAAAGTAATCGAAACGTTATTTAGTAGTCTGTTCCAAAGTGAAACCGAAAATATTTTCTTGCAGTTTTCCGTTCAAGAACTAAGTTCAGGTATTTCGGTATCTTCTGGTTTCCAGAGAAAATACGATATAGCATCGCCAATAATGGAAACTTCACCGAAGACATATGGAAGCGGCGGCCACTGATCTTTATTGTAGTAGGCTGGATCGGGGATCGGGAGCCCGTTGGTGGCACCACCGGCGGCCATTACTTGACACCAGGACGCAAGTCTATGGGAGAAACAAATAAAAATAGGGATATTGAAGCTTGTACGGTGTGCTCGAAGGCGAGTATATTATGATGTGATGCGATCATTATATCGGGTTGTTGCAGATCGAATCAGTATTTGTCATGCCTTCGAACGCCGATTAAGCAAATTAAACGTGCCGGAGTACCCACGGTTGAGCTGGCAAGCTTACTCTCGTAGTGGAGTAAACAAAGGAATTCGCCGTCAATCAGACCGCCCTCGGGGAAGCCCAGAAGTTGATGAATGTCGAAAATGTTCAATGTTGACAGCGGCTTTCCGGGAGTGAGCGAATTCTGCGTAGCAAAACCTTCGAGCTTGTCGTCTGCTAAACTCAACTCATGCAAAACCGCCACAGACTCCGCGGTTAACTCTAGGGCCGTGCTTCAAAATTGACTCGATCCTACTTTAAGGTAAGGGTTTTTGTACCTTGGCGTTCCAAAACCTACCCGCGATCAGCGTTCTTCAATCTCTGTTGTCCCGTGACACGACCCGCCCGAGTAACTCAGATACATTTGGGTAAGATTTGGAACACAGCCTAGATGACTCTTGTTTCATTGAGCTGCACTACATTTTTCGCCCAGCGGAGTCACTCTCGACCAAATTCTTGTGTGTATGTTTATACAGCCGGAAGTTAGTCTGCCTCAATGGGCGTCTGGTGTCTCAGCTGTAGATGAGCAATTTAGCCAGTGCAATACAACCGCTAGCCTGGGGTCTTTAACGTGCACCACGCAGTAGTGATACACGACCGCACGCCGGTACGATGCTCATCCAGATCGAAACTGGCAGGGGCGGGGATTGAGCCCAGGATGCTGGGTTCTGCAGCGTGAGCTTTCGCTCTACGTGCTCCGAGCTTGTGTGCGCTAGCCCACTCGGCCACCGATCCCCCACTCTCGACAGCAAAACAATAATTTATAAGAACTGTAAGGACTCTCAGTTTTAATATTTGTGCTCAAGCTGTTTGGCTGGCTTCCTGAACAGCAGCAAAAAGGTGTCAGAGTCGACACCTGTCTAGAAGCGGGGGAAATGTCACTTTTTCTCATTTACCTCATAGAGTACAATGCATTAGCTGGTGTCAAGTGATGCTTTCCGGTGGTGCCACTCGACCCTAGCAAGACAAGCCGCGATCCAGCCAACTACAATAAAGATCAGTGGCGACGTCGAACGTGACAGTGGCGCCGCTAGCGGACTCGGAGTCTACCGAAGCTGACGACAGAATAGAAAAGCATTGGCTCCGCGACGTCCTCGAGCTTTGCGAGCCCCGTTTCGTCACAACGACAATCAAATCAAAGCGCGCAGAAACAAAGATAGAACAGTTTATTTAGCGATCTCAAACGCCACTCAGGAAAGCACACGCGTTTGAAGCGCATTCGGGAAGCGAAAAAAAA
Organism: Ixodes persulcatus; assembly: GCA_013358835.2. NCBI lineage: Eukaryota > Metazoa > Arthropoda > Arachnida > Ixodida > Ixodidae > Ixodes > Ixodes persulcatus. Next base: position 5,764 of record JABSTQ010003185.1, read on the forward strand.
AGGCGTTTAGAGCTACTCCAACTACGTCGTAAGAGGTTACTGTTGATTCGTTACAAACTGTGTTGTTACAATTTCTTATCTGAATACGTGATTATTTAAACGTGCGGAGACAACATGTTAAGATTACCAGAGCAAGCGCACCAGCTTCTGCAGCATTACAAAAACAAAAAAAGTAACGAGAAAAATGGCAGTGCGAACACTTTCCGAACTTTGCAGAGAATAGGAAGTCCCCCTCCCAGTCGAAAAAAACAACAAAAAAAAACATGGAACAGTCGCGAACAACGGCGAATGAAACAAAGAATTTAGCAGACTATACAAAGATACAAATCACCCCGCAAAGACCTACTTCAACGACGACAATCGCGCGGGGCGTCGGTAGGAGCATTGAAAATTAGCAGGCGGTGGTCGCCGTCGGTGTTGAGTCCACAACAAACAAAGCTGAAACAACACAACGAAACTTTACAACAAAATAAATAGATTAACTTTTTTTTTTAGCTGCACGTTACACGTTTGTTTATTCGCTTTCGCGGCGTTGGTAGGGGCTGCACTCTAAGAACAAATGAAGGAAAAAGGTAGAAACGGCGCATTTTCCTCCCCTCTACTGACGCGCCCCCAAGCGGACACGAGAAGAAGGGAGGATACGGTTTTCTCCTTCTCCAGGCAGACGGGAGAAAGCTTTCGCCCTCTTGACTCATCTTCTTTCGGTTTCGTTTTTCGAGCACGTCGCGCACGTTGTTTAATAAAAGTTGTTGAGTTGATTGAGCTTCAGCGGCAGCGAAGGTTGCCCGTAATTCCGTCTCCCAGTCGAAACGTGCGGAACATTTCGGTTGCATTGACGTTTTTACCACTAATTTTATCCACCGAGCAAACGAAGCCGCTAGAAACAGCGAAGTTCCGGAGCAGTGCCAGAGCGCTACGTACACTGGGCAAAGATGGCCATCTTCGGATTGCGGAACTCACGCGGAACTATGCGGACCACGCGGAACGATGTGCGTGCACAGTGGATGTGTCGGCGTTGACGACGTTATGGAAATCGAGGAAACTGCGTCCAAGACAAGCAGGTTTTGCAACCGGGTGCCTGGGTGGCTTCTGTGCGGAGTTCGTTTCTGTTTTCCGATGCCGAGTGCCAACCGCCAGTCAACGTGGTTCTGTATTTCTGCGTGTCAGCAACATTGGAGCAACATCGCGATGGCAGTCTTGTGCGCTGTGAACAGAATACTGGAATCATTGCCGATGTGACCGTGTGTTCGCGTATCAGTGGTGTGACAACAATATGAGCTGTCGGGCCAAAAATTGATGCCGCTGGTCGGGCCGTGATTGAGGGGGTGGGCTGTCGCAGGTTAACATTCCGCTTTACATTAAAGAGTTTAAGACCACTTGAGGGATTAGGTGCAATCGATTGACGTGCGGAGAGTCATGTTGGAACGCTGGTCTGAACCGTAGCTCCTATAGTACAGTGGCCAATGTGACTGTCGGTTGTCTTCTCCCCGAGAGCGATTGCGCACTGGGGAAAGGACTGAACCGTATGAAAATATGACGGAAAGTACAAAGTGTGGAATTTTAGCATCAAGAAAAGCAGGTAGGTAAAATCCACAAAAAAAGAAAGAAAATACGCTATCTTTTATTTTGTTGTTTAACTATACTACAGTTCCTGGAGCAACTGCCCTCCAAGTGGCGCGCTGGGATGAGCGCTAGAAGGTTTCGAACTCGCCACGGCGTAGCTCCGTACACTTAAAACCGGCCGCAAGTCGCGGCTTTGACTGCATTCAAGTTGATCGAAAAGCGATTTCTCTGCCCGTGAAGCATCGCTTCCAGCTGAGTGAATATTCACTCTACAGAGATTAATTCAAGACGACAATTGCAGCCGCACACGAACAGCACAAATAGAAAAACATACACTACAATAGAAATACTGGCTACGACGTGCCGCGCGGGGAAACAAACACACGGCTTGGAACCGCATTAGAGCGGCTTGATTTATTGGCTTTCAAATAATTACGACATAAGTGTTTATTTTCTACTAAGAGATTCATCCTCTGAGCAGCTCAAAATGCTCTCAGAGGTATGACATTGCAAAAAAAAATCAGCATGCGTGGAATATTTTTTATTGCTTAGGCGGTCACCGGGAAATTCCGTACGTTCAAAACAACCAGTATAAAAGACGGAAATACGCGGAACTGGTGATCGGGCTAAATTTATACGTTCAGCTGATACTTGTAGTATTCGTAATGTGTCTTCTTGTGTGTATAATAAAGGTTCCCGAAGATCCCGAAGCACATTAGTGGCGGAGGCAAATAAAGATATTTATTTTGTAGAACATGAATTGGTCGTTACCTAGCGCCACCTAGACTAGCTCCTTCCAGTTACTCTGCTTGAGCCTACCATCATCTTGTGGCGAGCGATTTAACCTTCTTTTACGCCACGCGATAATTTCTGGTTACCGTGCAACAGCGGCTTCGAGTTTGTTCTTTTGAGAGCGACTTTTGATTTTGCGAATTGGTTTAGCATTCCTCCGTGATGTGCGGTTGACGAAGGAATGGTGACTCGAGGAACAGCAAAGGTAAGACGTAAAGTGCGCGAAGTAACTGGGTATCGGTTGTTTTCGTTTAACATCGCAGTGCTGACGACGAGAAGACTGAGTAATTGCTTTTGAAACGCGTCTCTTTGCCTGTGGAGAGAAGCTGGCTTCAAAAATATACACAGTTCGCGGAAAGCTCGTGTTACACTCTTATTGGCTGCTTCTCTCGTCCCGTACAAGAGACGTAGCGTCCTCGGTAAGCCTTATTGAGCTCGATTTGTTCGATTCTGGACCGCCATAATGAAATGCAGGTGACGAGGAACTTTGCTCCCCTGCTTTAGGGACGAACGTTTCTCCCTTCATGGAGGAACATAGGTTACAAGACCGTTCCTCCCTTTAGGAAGGACTATAGATACTCTTTTTTCTAAGAGTAGAGGAACATAGGTTACAAGACCGTTCCTCCCTTTAGGAAGGATTATAGATACCCTTTTTCTAAGAGTAGAGGAACATAGGTTACAACACCGTTCCTCCCTTTAGGAAGGACTATGGATACCCTTTTTTCTAAGAGTAGAGGAACATAGGTTACAAGACCGTTCCTCCCGCTACGAAGGAGTATAGATACCCTTTTTTCTAAGAGTGTAAGAACAAAACAGAGGAAAGGAATAACGTAGTCCAGCTCACACTGCCCGGTAAATAAGAGTCGAACGCTGCTATCTGCTACGTGCGAGCTGTATGTGACCTTTTTTTGCTTTCGCATTTCTTTTCCCAGTGACCTTGGCAGGTTTTTTGTTTTGCTCGCCTGACGAAGCAGTTCAAAAGTACATTCAAGTACTTGTTGACGTACATGTCCAGACAATCCTAGCACACCGTGCCTTTGTTTCGAGTGTCGATCAGTGGCCTCAAGTGCGTCTTCAGCTGAACGCTTGTTTGGTGCAATATACCAGTGAAATGTGTGCCGAATGCACCGCTGATACTACAGGCTAGGCGGCGAGCTAAGTCGTAAGATGTTGTCATTTTTGCATGCGAGTATGTCTTGTTCTTTAACAAAATGTCTTTCGAGGGGTTCCATGTTTCTGATTGCAGTTGGACCTAGCAAGCACGATGACAGATCTGACTGGCTGCCCACCCGGCTACATAGGACTGGGTGTTCAGTTGTGCATCTCGTGCTCCGTCCGTGAAGTTTTCCGCGATCTCCGTGGAGTTGTCATACTCGTCTGTTGATGCGTTAGTGGCGATTTTGAAGCCAGACTTGGATACCTCTTCCAGTTTACATCAAAGTAACTTAATTTCTCACGTTTGTTCGGTCTTCGAGAGGCGGAAGAAGGATTTTTTACCACATCGCAAAAACTTGCTTTTGCAGTGGTAGGCAGCAGATGGCATGACTGCCATCTCCAAGTATGCGCTGGTGTATGCCAGAAAGCGGCCGGTCGACCAACAAACGATGACCCATAGCAGACGTGACCGCGTACTCAAATAAAATTAAAATAGAAATGTATAATGAGCTTACACTTTTTAATATATTTATTAAGTATCAAAAAGTACATATGAAGATTTCGGATTAGAAACTCAATCGAAGGCGAAAATAGAAAGTTATCGCAGACGACAGTGGACAAAACGAGAACAATAACGACACGGTTGCAGACGGCCGGATTCAGATGTCCGGGCACAGCGTAGCACACGAATCGGTGGTAGTAAGCGACGAAGCGAAGGAAAGAAAGTAAAAACTAAGCCAAACATGGCAAAGGAAAATACGCGATGGTTCGAGCGTCAAGTAAACACTAAAAAAACAGCAACAACATAAAAGCATGAAGGAAGAAAGACCGCGGCGGCGTAGCTTCGCCTCAAAAATGAAAAGAAAGTATATTTTGAATAATGGAAGGAGGTGCACGACCGTCCAACGGGTGCCGGCTTTTATCGTAGAAGGCGCAGAAGACCTTAGTCGTCCCGCCGCTGACAATCGCAATTTGTGCACCGTATATAACGTGACCGAAATCACCTTTATTTGCGCTACAACGCTCTCCTCTTTTTTCTTCTGCACGCGCGAGAAGTCTTCTTTTTTTTTTTTTGCAACTCCGCTTTTATTAGTTTCAGTAATAGCGTCAAGATTTCATGCGAACAATCGGCTTCTTCCAAAGCATGCCGACTTCGCAGTAACCTACGTGGCTCGAAATTGCCTTTTGCTTCTTCATCCTGAGACGATCTTAACGAGATTAGGCAGCTCGCCTATTCGACAAAACGGTTATAAGCGAGACATTCCCGAGAAAATGGAATTGCAACAACAAAACGAACTGATTGATAAGAACAGTAAAGTTGAAACGTGGCTATGTTCTGAAAATTTGGTACATTGCCATTTTTCAAGAAACAGGGGCGAAGGTATATTCGTGTATTGCCTGACTTATATAAGTTGTGTATGAGTGTCCTCTTCAAGAGAGCCCCAAAATTGCACACTGAAAGCTGTAACATTTTTCCACGCGAAGAAAATGTCCTTCACTCATTAAGGGACACCAATTTCTTAAAATTCAAAGCAGTGAATACCCGTGGCAATTTGTTTTTCATTGGTCACCTCGCACGGAGATAGGCAAAACCAATGCGTTGTGGAGAACATTTCTGCTAGCAGAGACTCCGAGCTGGGCAGGGGCGCTGCGATCACTTTTCGCCCGCGCTCCACGGGAGTTGCTATTGGCTTCATGGTATTTGCACAGAGGAGGTGCCGTTGAAGTGTTCCTAAAAAAAAGAAGAATCTGAGGCTGGCACGCAACCTTATTTGACAGGTGAGCTAGACCCAGTGGACAAAGCTCAAAATGCTGGATAAATAGCCACGCCTTCGAAGAACCACGAATGTATTTTGAGAAGATCGAAAGGAACGCCAATCGGAACTGTACACTTTAGAGCGTATAGCCTTTGGTACATCTTCTACATAAGCCAGCGTGGAGAGACATTCTCGGCGCAAAAGTGTATTTTATCGGAACAGAAGTCTCGCAATTCACCAAGTACACTTTAGGATCTTTTTTTTATTTTTATTTTTGCTTTTGAGATTACGCTTAGTGACTCGGGCCGTTCTTCCTCGCCATGCCTTTTACCCCGATTCTTTCATTTTTGTTTGTTGCAATTAGAGCACACTTGTTATAACTTTTCAGTGACCTATACTTTTTAATAAAAAATAGGCGTCTCGTTTTCTTTTTTTAAATTTGGATTTGAATGTTTCTTGCGTGCGAACACGTGTTTTCGTTCCGGAGCAGAATCTGAACTTGACTTTTCTATGGAACGAAACTGAAACCAGAATTCTCGTCTGTAAAATACAAGCCCGGCCCTCTAGAAGTCAGCAGCCAATGGCGGCCCCGTGAAGACCACCGCCGCGAATAGCTCTGCTAGGCCCAGCGCTGTTCACCCTCTTCAACCGCAGCATTAACCCCACTCACTCGTCAGGCTCAATCTAAACCATCCTCAACAAATTTTTTATTCATCTGTACAATACCAAATTACAGGGACTTCCCTACACATCCCTAAGGGGGGGGGGGGGTGTACACCCCCTTGTTTTTTTGAGGTAACCCTTTTAATTCGCAACGACTCCCATATTCTCAAATCAACCCCTAACACCCCCCCCCCCCGAAAATTTAGACGCCCCCCCCCCCCCCCCCAAATTTCAATTCCTGGGAAACCCCTGCCATCTTACCATCGTTGGACGCGGCGCCGCGGACCTTGGCGGTTTGGGCGACTTGCTTTTCTGCGGCGTCCCGGCTCCCCTGAGCCGAAAAAAATATCATTATCACTATCACTATCAAGAAAAAGTATTTCGTTCCCACACTCTGGTTTGCAGTGGTCATTGAAGGCTCGGTGGATGTTTATGTTGTCTGCCAGCAGATTATGTGGAGGAATTTCGTTATGTGGCCCCAGTGAGGTTTAACATAAGTGGCCTTTTGTGGCCAGAGGTAAAAGTGAACGTTTACAAAAGCTGAGGAGCTGCGAGAAAAAACTTCGATTTTTGGTATGGACTTGAGCGCTCCACCGCGCCTCATTAATGTCCTAATCCAAAGTTAGTAAAAGTACTAAGATGTGCATGGTTTGAAAACTATATTCAGCCAAATAAGCCTTCGATAAGATCACCATCTGCTCTATCTCCAATTTGTACACGACATCTTGGAAACCCTGAGATGGGGAACGATAAAAAAACGGACGAACACAACAAAATCTCAAACACAGCTTCATTATTGACATCGCGAAAATATGCATGTCTTTTGTCACACTCGGCGGATTTCAAGCGCATGGAAAGTTTCCAAAGAAAAATGCTTAGATTGAGTATTGAGAAAATTATTTTAAGTATTCTCTGAAAAATTTAGAAAAGCTACGTAGTGCAGTTGAATGTGACGTGGATGTTTTGAAAGCCCCTTTCGTCTATATCGGTTTGAGTGCGCATGTTTTCTGTGCATCTGTATGAATATGCATGCTTTCGTACACGTGTGCAGGAATGCGCATTTTTTCGTTCATGTGTCTACAAAGGTAAAGGTTCGGAAGCACTCCGCCTGGTCAAGAAGCGACATAAACGGCAATTAAGAACTTTAATTATAAATGTAATAAACAAACTCCTGACATTCCGGACACACATTACACCCCTTTCAGAATGTCTGACAACAATAGATAAAAGATAGAACTGGCTGGGTACACTGGGTAACGGACGCCATGTTGAAGGATGCTCCCGTTTGTTTACGTCGCCCCAGTAGGAGTTTCGTGGTGTAATAGGGAAGTCGCGGGTGAAATACAACTACCATTTCAATATCACGATCTGAAAAATACATCCTTTTTCTGCACAGAGTAAAAGCAAGAGACTGAGTGGTACCATTCGTTTATAAAAAGTGAGTGGATTAGTTCCTTGAACGCCATTTATGTGTTTCGGTGATGCGCTCGCAGCCACCTTGTTGTGAAAGTTAAGTCAGTGTTCGTGGCTACGCGAATAGAAAGGCTTGCTGTTGCATCATCCTGGCATTCTAGAGTCTATTCCCGCACTGTCGCGAGCTCATGTAACACGCAGTGCACAGCTGTCAGCGATTTGGTGACTACGGTCCGATCAATTGCTAGTCGCTGTGGTCGCAAGTCCTCTGACTACCAAACTCGCTAGGAGGTTGCAGACAGCAGGCAATGCAGTTTTGCGAAAGCAGTGTCCCTTTCCGTTTGCTTGGATGGCGCTAGTACATCATCTGGGTAGACTGGTTATGTAACAGCCACATTTAAATATATTGTTATTCCCACTGGGCTGTTTTTAAGATCAGCCACGTGTTCTAATATTTGCACACACAAATAAAGTACCCACCTTAAAATTTCTCGCACGTAATTAATTTTAATTTATGGTCTGAGTAGTCGTATCCGCGGCCGAATAATTTTTCCTGACCTCGTAGAACGTAGCTGCTAAAACGACTAATCCTTAAAAAAACAAGTTATACACGTATTAACTACAAAAATGTTGCGATAACGTCACTTTTACTTGTACTTAGCAGTTTGAACGCTGGAATTAATCAGCTGTTTCAAGCTGTCAGCCAAGCACTTGAGGCCGTAGTTTTACCTATCTTCACGTCTACGAACACAACTTCCCACACGAATAAAGCCGTATTCAAAACTGATAGTCACACACTTTTATTGAATAACAATAGTAGCTCAATCTGTAGTTATATCAGGCCCCCTTGCCAATCTCCGCTTCAAACGGGCCTCGCCAACGTCGAACGGGAAGTTGCCACCCCAATCGTGACTTTTATTTCGGGCATTACGGCAGAACAAGACAAACACAGTTTATTTACTAATTCGAGGAACCAAACCACTCTCCATCTCACTTTACGCAACCAAATGCGAACATATCTTGATTAGTAGTGCAACACTGAAACGTGCGCAGACTGGCATGAACCACGCGGTATCCTTCAAGATGGGGTTGAGGGCTAGACTCCTTTCCGTGCGACAGGTGGCGCTATTTTATCTAAAGGGTCAGTAAACTTCGACAACAGCACCGTGCTGGTCTCGGAAAAGAATTGGAGGGAATCTCTTCGGGAGTTACAGTCCATCCAACGCGTGAAAGGGAAATGAACCGCTCTTCGTGTACTTTTCCTAGCAACTGTGTGTTGGGGCTGCGTGACGTCGCCAAAGGTTCATACATATGTGCGTGTATAAACGAGGTGAGTCCCAACGGGGTAGAGGGGTTTAGAGTGATAAACCGGAAGTTCGAAAGTGGCATCACCCCGGTTGCCGCCATGTTGTGCGCAAAAGTGATCACTCATCACGTGACCTCCCAAGAACCGTGACGTCACCGGTAAGATGGCAGCGCCCAGAGCTGGCGGATGCGAGTTTGTTCGGTGCGCGGTAGCCGTGATGGGCAGCTGCTTTCCGACGACTTCGGGCTTCTTCGTGCTCGCTGACGCAGCTATAATTTGAAAATATAAGAGAATGAGACTTTGTGCCCTTTTTGCGCAAGATCGCTCTGGATCATCTAGATATTAACACCTGTGAGACAGCATCAGCCGTATCGCCGTACCGGTACTCGGATTCCCGGATGTGTTCGAGGATCGATACACAGCAAGTCTTCACATTTTTGATTGATCAGTGCACAAAATCTGTCATCCGATGTCCCTTAGAAATTAGTATTAGTATGCTCTTTACCTTGCCGATCGGTATCAACAGTCCACAGTAACTTCCATGTGTATGATCATACTCTTCTTAGATGGTTGTTCAATCTATCAATCTAACATCTAGAATCTTTAAAAAAATGCAGCCCCACTACTTCGAGGTTTAGAGATAGGACTACACATATGAGCAATTCGTTAGATGTAATGAAACTCGGAAATAGAAGATTAACTGCACATTTTTTTCTATCGTAGGATTTATTGCAGCAATACTTTTTTTTTCATCAAGAGTTCATAGCATTAGACGGTCAATTATTTAGTTGTTCTAATTACCTGGACAAAATGACTCATATTTGTGTTCATACCTTGCCCGATGAGCAGTCTTGTTGAAAAATGTTGACTACAATCCCTTTCAGTCTCTTCAATAGACTTTTTTCAAAAGTGTGGGCCGCCTAGACTTCGTTTGACCGTGACTTGGAAAAGGGAAACCGCCACAGTCTCCTTGAGCCAATCAGAGAGACAAAGTGAAGGTGTGTGACAAATCTGAGCAGACGAGCACTCTGATAATATGCTGTCATGTGCATCTCTCCAACTTGCATATTGACTCACCCAGACGGTAGCCTTTGCCGTTTGCCAAATTATGATGAAACGAATTACAGTAGCTACTACTCTAATTACCCATGGCCTTCATACTGTTACGATGAATATATACAATGATTTAATTTACATTAGGTGAAGACTGAAAATGGCGGTTACAATCATTCAAAGCTCGTTGCCTCTGCTTCCTCTTCTTCTCTTGTCTCCTCACAAAGAAGTCTCTTCTTTTTCTTCTTAACATCACTCCCCCTCGGGTGGAAACGGCGTCCCGCCGTCTGCTTGGGGGATGTATGGTTTGAGTCGGAGGACGTGAACTGTTTGTACTTGACGATGGCGGTTATTTTGAGGAGGGTCGACGTGTTCCACTGTATAATTGACGTCACTTGTTCGGTTGAGGATTCTATAAGGACCGCGATATCGAGGTAGTAGCTTCTGAGCAAGGCCGACTTGTCGCTGTGGGGTCCAGATCAGAACCAGGTCACCTGGTGAATAGGCGACGAAAGTGTGGGTGCTGTCATAACGGGCACATTGCCGTTCCTGAGAATCGAGAGTTCGCAGGCGTGCAAGTTGTCGTGCCTCTTCAGCACGGCATATGGCGTCCGACGCATAGTCGGAAAGTGAGACTTCGGGGTGTAGCGGAAGCAGTGTGTCTAATATGAGGAGGGGTTCATGACCGAAAAGGAGATAGAAGGGAGAATAGCCGGTTGTGTTATGAGGAGAGGAATTATATGCGAAAGTTACGTAAGGGAGTGCAACGTCCCAATTTTTGTGCTGGTGGATCACGTACATGGCGCGCATGTCGGCAAGGGTCCGATTAAGGCGTTCTACAAGGCCGTTCGTCTGTGGATGGTAGGCTGTCGTTTTTTTTGTGAAGAATGGAGCAGAGGTTCAAGATTTCACTGACAACGCGAGATATGAAGGGCCGTCCACGGTCGGACAAAAGTTCTCGAGGTGCTCCGTGCTTGAGGATGATGCCTTCGAGCAGGAATTGGGCGACGTCAACTGCCGTTCCGGTCAGGAGGGGCCTTGTGATTGCGTAGCGTGTGGTGTGATCGATCGCGACGGCTATCCAGCGATTACCAATTGAGGAAGTAGGGAAGGGCCCAAGAAGGTCAACTCCTACGCGGTGAAATGGCTGTTCAGGAGGATTCAGAGGTTGTAGAAATCCTGGAGGAGGGGAGGAGGGTGTTTTTCGGCGCTGGCAGGAGTCACACGATGTGACGTATCGCTTCACTGTTCTGTACATATTTGTCCAGTAAAATCGTTGTTTCGCTCGGGCGTAGGTTCTGACCACACCCAAGTGACCGGATGAAGGTGCGTCATGCAGCTCGGCGAGAATAGACGTTTGTAAGTGCTTGGGTATAACCAGAAGCCAAGAACAACCGTCAGGTCGAAAATTTTGTCGATAGAGAACACCATTTTGGAGAGAGTAGAGACTTGAAGAAGGTGTGTTGGTGTTACTTCTCAGATCTGAAATGATAGAGTGCAGCAGTGTATCAAGGTTCTGTTCCTGGGCAATGTCCAGAAGGTTCGAGATAGGAAGAACGGGAATATCGGTGTCTTCATTGATGGGGGGAGTAGAGTCCACGGGGTAACGGGATAGGCAGTCGGCGTCTTGATGGAGCTTCCCTGATTTATAGGTTATAGTGAAATCATACTCTTGGAGTCGAAGAGCCCATCGTCCAAGGCGGCCGACAGGATCTTTTATAGACGATAGCCAGCACAGGGCGTGATGGTCAGTGATTACGGAAAACTGGCGGTTAAACAAGTATGGCCGAAATTTTGTTATTGCCCACACAACCGCTAGACATTTCCGCTCGGTGATCGTGTATTTTTTTTCCGCTGAAGAAAGCGTGCGGCTAGCGTAAGCAATTACTCGGTTGTGTCCGGATTGAATTTGAGCCAAAACAGCACCAATCCCTTGGCCACTGGCATCTGTGCGTAACTCAGTGGGTGCGGAGTCATCAAATGACCTAGAATGGGGCTGGCTGTTAAAGCGGTCTTTAAGCATGTAAACGCTCGTTCTTCGCCCGATTGCCATAAGAAAGGCGTGCCTTTTCTTAGAAGGTTGTTAAGTGGGCGGGCAGTATGTGCGAAATTGTGTATGAAACGGCGGAAGTATGAAGACAATCCCAGAAAGCTGCGGACAGCCTTAGTGCAGCGCGGTCTTGGAAAGTCCTGAACAGCTTTTACTTTGTCAGGGTCTGGTTGAACGCCTGTTTTATCCACCAAATGGCCCAACATTTTTATTTGACGACTGCCGAAGTGGCACTTGGAGAAGTTTAATTGAAGGCCGGCGTTACGGAAAAGTTCGAGTACTTGGGCCAGGCGCGTGAGGTGAGAGGAAAATGTGCTTGAAAAAATAATTACATCGTCGAGATAACATAGGCAAGTTGTCCATTTTAAACCTTTAAGCAGGCGATCCATCATCCTTTCGAATGTGGCGGGGGCATTGCAAAGGCCGAACGGCATAACCTTAAATTCGTAGAGGCCGTCGGGTGTAATAAATGCTGTTTTTTCTCGATCTAAATCATCAACTGTAATTTGCCAATAGCCCGAGCGGAGGTCGATAGTGGAAAAGTACTCAGCACCGTGCAAACAATCCAGCGTGTCATCAATACGTGGGAGTGGAGAAGCATCCTTTTTTGTGATTTTGTTCAAGCGACGGTAGTCGACGCAGAACCTCCATGATCCATCTTTTTTCTTGATTAATACAACGGGCGATGACCAGGGGCTAGAGGAAGGTCGAACGATGTCCTTCGAAAGCATGGTGTCAACTTCTTGTTGAATGACTCGGCGTTCGCTGGCTGACACTCGGTAAGGTCTGTGGTGGACGAGAGTTGCGTGGCCGGTGTTGATGCGGTGTGTAGCAAGGGTCGTATGTCCAAGGGAGCGGTTGTCAAAATCAAGGATGTCATGGAACTCCCCTAGAAGACCTTGAAGGCGCTGTTGTTCGGAAGGGTCCAACCTGGAGTCTACCATGGTTAGTATGTTGAAAGGGTCCAGGGGTGCTGGGCGGGTTGAATTAGAAGGCGGTGGGTGGTCCGCTGCAATAGTGGAGACGGTGGCCGTGTCTAACGATGAGCTTGTTGCTAAGGAAGCACCTTTTGGCAATACTTGTGTACTGGAACTAAAGTTAGCTATCCACACGCGAGTGCGGCCATTGGAAATCGGAACAATGCAGTGCGGGAGGGCAAGCTGTTTCGCGAGAAATATGTCCTTGTTAGGCGTTAGAACGTAGTCTCCATTGGCAACAAAGTGATTTGAGTTAACTTCGACGGTGATGGCGGCAAGCGGCGGAATCCGATGACTTGCAGTGGTGCATAATCTTGAAACGTTTGATTCAGACGCGTGGGCTGAGGTAGGAATGTCGAGGGCAATGGTTCCTGTGGCGCAATCAATGAGGGCGGCGTGCGTTGACAAAAAATCCCATCCTAGAATCAAAGCATGGGGGCAATTGGAAATCACGGTGAAGAGAACGCGGGTGGTTTCATTGTTTATGGTAATTCGAGCGCTGCACATTCCAATAGGTGAGATAGCTCGGCCGTCTGCACCCCGGAGGAGCTTGGAATCCGGGGGCGTCAAAACCTTGTGAAGCTGGCGTCTACGATCTTCTCTCATAATGGAAATGGTGGCACCGGTATCTACAAGCGTGAATATAGGAAAGTGGTCGATTGAAATTAAAAGTTCGTTTTCTGTGTTGCTTATAGCATCCTGAAGAGGATTAATGGGCACGAATGTTGATGCAGCCCCACTTCGCGAGGCTGCACGGTTTAGTTTCCCGAAATGCGGTAGTCATGGGTGGGGGACGTTGAGCGACGGGGCATGGGCGAGGGTGAGCGGCGGGGATAGGGGGAGGGGGAACGGCTGTATCGTGTGGGCAACCTGGGCTCTTGATCTTCATGACGGTAGAGGTCGGCTGATGGGCTGGAGTGACGTTGAAAGGACCGACGGTAGGCAGTCGATGAGAAAATGCGTGGTCCATCGTTGAATCGGCGGCGACAATACCAAGCAATATGCCCGATTCCATGGCAGTGAAAACAGACGGGTCGGTCATCTGACGTCCTCCATGCGTTAGGATCCCGTTGTGTATTGATAGGAGTGGGGAATGGTAAGTGGGGGAGAGGACGAGGAGGCAGACGTCGGCTGTCTGGTCGTTCCGGAGGGATGAGCCGTTGGATTTCTCGTTGAACCAGCGCTTGAACAGCAGATACTGAAACTGCTGCACTACCTGAATCAGCAGGGAGCGCAAAGGTCTCTGTTGGCAGCATCGCTTCCAATTCACAGCGTACTATCCGGATGATTTGTTTCTCAGATATAGGCGGATGCTCACAGGTGGACGTTGGTGTCGTGTTGGGCAGGCGTGTGAAGTTGGCTGTCCACTGTGGTACAATCTTTAAATACGCCGGAACAATTTGAGAAGCAGCACAGCATCATTTAGCATGGTACGGGAACTACCAGCTTCAAGGCAGCTCTCCGTTGCGTCGCACAACCAAAGTGAGCCTTCGGTTATTTGAAAGAACCGGCACAACGATTGCGCATTGCCAAGCACGACTCACGCAATTTCCGTAGCTAAACGGTGTATCCAGATACAATGCGCACACTTCACTGCAGACCTCGAAGATTCCAATAATCAACGAGAGCACAGAAACGTCGCCTTAAACTTTATTCTAGCGATATCCGAATCAATTCAAGGTCCGAGCAACGCAGGGAAGATTTTCTCTTTCGTGGCAATATCCACGTCGGTAACCGGCGAAATGCACACCGTTCTTCCGTATTTTCACGTTATACCTACGTCAGACACCGCGCTGAACTTTGAAGTCGCTTTCGACCGGCCTCATATGGCGGCTTCCACGTCTGAGATGAACTCGCCGAGATGAACGACAACGAACATAGCATCCGACAAGCTCCGGCCAATGCTCCGGATTAGCTGGGGCTAGCCGCTGCCTGGGCGCTGCCATCTTCCCCGTGACGTCACGAATTTGGTTCGGTCACGTGACGAGTGGTCACATTTGCGGACAATGGCAGCGGCCTTATCGCTATCACTTTGGAGTGCAGACCGGAACCCCGGTTTATTGTTCTAAGCCCCACTACCTCGTTGTTCAAAACACAAATTTCGTGTTCTCTAATAACATCAAAATTGAGACTGACTTAACAAGCGACCGGGAGCCCTCGTCCCCTGCTCAACATAAAAACCTATCTTTGAGGCTTCCAATCGGCGATCGCTTTCTACGCATGTCAAAGCGGACGAGCTGCGAGGTTCTGTAAAAACATAGTACGGTAGACCCACAGACTAACAACAGGCAGGGTGGCTGCAATGGTGGATTTTGCGGTCACCATAGTCATGGGCACACCGTCGTTGCGCTCATATAGGCTCAAGCAGGCTCGGGAGACCCTTGCGCATCCACCGTGACCGGTGTACGTAACACCATTTTGGAGCTTGGCAGTTCATGACGGCTTCGTTTACTTATTTAACAAAATGAAGGGTAGAAACCTGCATACTGCTCTGCGCCTTTGGGAGATTGTGCCATGGACGCCATGTGGTTGACATACAAAGTTTCACAATTTCGGGTAACTTATAGTGCAGCGTGGGCATGCGTGGGCGCACAGATACTGCTTATCAAACTGCGCGTGCAGCAAGTCGGAAAGAAAATAATAAAGGCGTCGCAAAGCCTAGAGCAGCTCACGAAGATAAGGTGGAAAAACTTTCCTCCCGTCAGCCTCAGAAAGAAGGAAGATGTCTTGTTCCTCCCTGCTTCTTGGATCCGCTTGGGGGCGTGTCAGTGAAATGGAGCAAACCACGATGTTGCTATCTTTCTCCTTCCTTTTGTCTTAGAGTGTGCAGTCACAACGTGTGACACGAAGAGCTCGACGCTGTCCACAGTAGACGCAGCTGGAGCGAGGACCTCGGGGTCTCTAGACAACGTGTTGGCAGTGGCGAGGCACTTGCCTGGAACACACGGCACCGTGAACTAGCGCAACAGCCAGATCCGGAACAGCTAGACGCAGGGAGGCATGAGGTCGGTGCTGCCCAGCAACTGGATAAGCGACTGGTGGTCGATTTCGACAAAAGAGCTCAGATTGTGCTGAAGCTTTTTGAACCTCTGGATGGCCCACAGGACACCCAGCACTTCCTTTTCGATTTGGTTGTAGCGCTGTTCGGCAGTAGTCAGTGAGCGCGACGCAAAGGCAACTGCTCGTTGCTCACCAGATGTTGCTCCCGCAGGAGGACGGCGCCCAGGCCTTACGAGCTGCTACCTGCAGAAACGGTTGCTGGATACACTGGGTTCTATCGAGCCACGCAGGAGCTGAATGCCACCATCATCTTTAGCGAGTCAACGGCTGAAGCTTGACCAGTCCACCAGGTTCAGATCGGGTTTTTGTTTAGGACGAGCCTGATTGGCGCAGTGGCCGCGGACAGGCTCAGCAAGAAATGTCTGATGTGGCTCAGAATTTCCAGGAGGCGCCGCACGCCTTGCACGTCTGTCAGAAATTGCATACCCGTGATGGCGGGGGACCTTGTCGGAATCTGGTGCTATGCCATTGGTACTCTACACGACACCAAGGAACTTGAGGGACGACACCCCGAGGCGCCACTTCGAGGCATTCGGCGTAACGCTCGCTTGCTGCAGTCACTCGAGGGCAACTTGGAGTCTGCTGTCGGGTTTAGACCGGTCTCTGCCATACACCAGGATATCGTCTACCATGTTGACACATCCTTTAATTCCCTTCAAAATCAGTGACATCGGGCTCTGGAACACCGCTGGGGCCTAAGTGATTCTGAAGGGCAGGCAACGATAATAGATTCGCCCGAAGGGTGTAATGAACTTCATGTACTCCTGGCAGCTTTCGGAGAGGCGTAACTGGTGAAACCCAGACATTGCGCCCAGTTTCGAGAATGTGGTAGCGCTTCCAAGCAACATGAATGCCTGGTCGACGGTCGGCATCATATGCTGTTCTATGAGGACGACCTGGTTCAGCTTGGTTAAGTCGAGGCGCAGTCGGTAGCCTCCCGCTGCCTTGGGAGCCCCGACAAGGTCGGCGCACCATGCCGTAGGAGTCTCGACCCCGGACCACTAAGAAACGCGACTGTTTGAAGAGAAGGACATGTCTCCTTTACGCAATATTTCAATGCTGTTCAGCCTTCTTTTCCGAGGCCACCCAAAGTGCGGCTGCATGGCATTGCACGCAGACGACAGCGATATTGGCCATAGTACGATCGAAGTTATGGTCTAGATCAGCGTCACAACATGACTATCCGCAGGTTGATAGATTGTACCATAGTCGCACATATGGTTCACTAAAACACTGAAATCTGAAATAGGATAGCAACCAAGGAGCCTATGTCATCTTGCAGTGAAACAGAGGAAGACTTCAGCGACCAGTCGCGTCTTAGTTTACAACCAATTCCAGGATAGACAGCACCCTTTAAGCGATACTGGTGATGAACAGAGACGCGAACCAAGATGATCGTCAGATGATCGTCGGTTGACACTCGGACACATGGCAACATTGGCAACTGTTCGCATAGTCGTTCATGACCACTTTCACAACAGACGGCAGTGCCCAAACATGTTGGTTATGCGTAGAGAAACAAAGACGGCGATCAACGGTTGACGCACTCAGCAAGAACGTAGTACATTAGGCGCACAGACAAATATTCGGCATGGGAGTCGCAGCTATACGGATTTCGAAGTCTCATTTGTCACGGGCAGGCAGCGGCTCTCGAGTCTTGGATGTACTCGTATCATCAGGCCTACCACTGCCCGAACTACTCGGTGATGACTAACTGACGACTCTGAACAAGAATCGCCTTCGATCTGCCATGACGGACATGACATTGCGATATGTACTAAAGACGATAACGAGTGCGATGACACCTGATATTGGAAGCCTGACCGCAGCCAAAATGTGCAACACGTCGCACTAGGTGTGGCCTGCACAATTTTTGATAAACATAATTTTGGCGCGCCTAATTTTTTAATTGAGCCCCCCTAGTCTAGCACTTCCCAGTAGATAATCTGGTTGGTAGGAGTCGTACCCTCGCTCCTAACATGCATTTTCATGACTTCCCAGAAAGCTGCCAAGTGACGGAGTGTGTATCAAAAACCACATATTCTGCTATTCGCATTTCATGATGGAGTGGCCTATTTTACAAGTTTTCTATCGACAAATTGACCTTTGACCAACTGGCTTCAAACAAGTTGACCGGATACCACGACACACAGGCATGAGCGCCCGCATAAATATTCCCGTAAGAAGGAGAGGGGCCACAGGAGAAAAGAAAACCCTCTTGTTTTTTCGCGTCTTTCCGAGAAGTAGAACGCTGCAACTTCCTCCCACCCCTTCTTGCACCCACACCTCCGGGCGCCCTTGCACACATGGAAAGTCGGCGACCGTTCGCGCCTTCGTTCACAACAACAGCACTGCCATCTGCAGCTCCAGAAACACACAATTAATGTGATGGTCGGTTGACACGATTAGGGGTAACAAGAACGAACGGGCGCTCATGCACACAGAAAACGTTGGCGACCGTTCGCGTCTTCGTTCACAACAGCAGCACTGCCATCTGCAGCTCCAGAAACACACAATTAATATGATGGTCGGTTGACCCGATTAGGGGTAACAAGAACGAACGGACGCCCATGCACACAGAAAACGTTGGCGACCGTTCGCGTCTTCGTTCACAACAGCAGCACTGCCATCTGCAGCTCCAGAAACACACAATTAATGTGATGGTCGGTTGACACGATTAGGGGTAACAAGAACGAACGGGCGCCCATGCACACAGAAAACGTTGGCGACCGTTTGCGTCTTCGTTCACAACGGCAGCACTGCCATCTGCAGTTCCAGAAACACACAATTAATGTGATGGTCGGTTGACACGATTAGGGGTAACAAGAACGAACGGGCGCCCATGCACACAGAAAACGTTGGCGACCGTTTGCGTCCTTCGTTCACAACGGCAGCACTGCCATCTGCAGCTCCAGAAACACACAATTAATGTGATGGTCGGTTGACACGATTAGGGGTAACAAGAACGAACGGGCGCCCATGCACACAGAAAACGTTGGCGACCGTTCGCGTCTTCGTTCACAACGGCAGCACTGCCATCTGCAGTTCCAGAAACACACAATTAATGTGATGGTCGGTTGACACGATTAGGGGTAACAAGAACGAACGGGCGGCCATGCACACAGAAAACATTGGCGACCGTTCGCGTTTTCGTTCACAACAGCAGCACTGCCATCTGCAGCTCCAGAAACACACAATTAGTGTGATGGTCGGTTGACACGATTAGGGGTAACAAGAACGATAGGGCGCCCATGCACACAGAAAACGTTGGCGACCGTTCGCGTCTTCGTTCACAACAGCAGCACTGCCATCTGCAGCTCCAGAAACACACAATCAATGTGATGGTCGGTTGACACGATTAGGGGTAAAAAGAACGAACGGGTGTCATGCACACAGAAAACGTTGGCGACCGTTCGCGTCTTCGTTCACAAACAGCAGTACGGCCATCTGCAGCTCCGGAAACACAGAATTAAGGTGATGATCGGCTGGCAAACGGTAAGGGGTCACAACACCGAACGTTGCACAGAACACGCACAGATAAACCACACATCACAGTCGCTGCACAACGGTCACGAGAACAAGGGACCTCAAAGGGCCACAACACAACTCGTTCGCAGTCCTCGTAGCGTCACAGCGTTGTAGTAATTGCACCGTTGGTTGCCGCGGTCGCAACCAAGGTCAGGGCCCGGCAGTCGAGGCAGCCGAGGCATGATACGTGGCCGAAGTGGCCGAGGCAGCCACGCCCGAAGCCCGTCGCTATCGCAGCTGACATCGCAGACGCCATCAGTGCCCAGTGTACGTAGGGGTGTAGGGATCGTTTCAAAGCTTAGCTGTTTCCCTACTGAAAAAAAATTATATGAATCTATATAAATGATATGAAATATAAAAAAAACTGATATGCGACATATGAAACTGATTTGAAATATCCAGAAACTGATATGCAATACATGAAACTGATATGAAATACCCAAAAACTGATATGCGACATATAAGAACTGATATGCAGCATATGCCAACTAATATGAATGTGTCCAATAAACATATCAGAAATAAATTCATATTTTGTTTTTTCAGTATATGACGTGCCGCGCGGGAAAGCAAACATGTGGTTGGACCGCAGTGGAGTGGCTTAATTTAATGGATATCAAATAATTACGGCATGAGCGTTAACTTTTTACAACGGTTAAACCAGCTGAACTACGAAAAGAGGGAGAAAGGAGTGAAGACAGGCGCTCGCTGGATTGATTGATTGAAAACGTTTATTGGCCATACACTAAGGGATGAGGAATAAGGGCAGTGTCGGTGGTGACGGCGACCTGGACACTCTTGGCACTATGCTACATACTATATACACTACATGTGAACATCGAGTTTCGCCTCAAAGATGAAGTCCAAGAGACTCTTCAGAACGTTCACGTTGTCTGGTGGTCTTGGAGGTGGGCGCACCCATTCCTCCAGCGATGTGATGTTTGTGGGCTTGTGCTTTGTCCTCAAGTCCTTGTAGTATGGACAGTTCCATAGAAGGTGGACAGTGTCCGCCTTTGCTGTTCCGTTGCATTTTACGCATGTGCCTGATCGTCCTTTACCCCACCGGGCAATCCGGGCCGGAGTGGGATTGGCGTTGGCTTGTATGCGAGTGAGGATTACTCGTCCTCTTCGTCCTAATCTCCCTGGAAGGGGATCCGAATCCGAGGGCAGGCTTTCCCACAGGCGATGCTTGTATTGCTCTTTGATGCGAAGCTTTTCTTCACCGGGGTCGTAGTTGTTTTCGTCCGCGGACTCCTGTGCTTGATTACAAGCGATGGAATAGCCGTGGTCCAGCTGGTGTGACGGCATAGCGGATTGCTCGCGGAGGGAGATAACGGCGACGCGAGCAAGCTGATGTGCCTTTTCGTTACCTTGGATTCCGGCGTGACCCGGAACCCAGCTGATGATAGTCTTCGTCCCCTCCAAGAGAAGACGAGCGGCAATTTTCTTTATTTTCCTCACCCTTCGGCACGGGCTGTTGGCTTTTTTACATTCTATGACTGCTTCCTTAGAGTCAGAAAAGATGTGTAGTTCTTTTGGTCTGGTGGTGGAGTTCTCCAGGACAGATTCTAGGGCCACTTGAATGGCCGCTAGTTCCCCTCCTCGAACTGTCATGCTAGTTGGAAGTTGCGTGCTCGCCGCGACCTGGATCTCCGGAAAGCAGGCTACTGCCGCCCCGGGGCCGTCGTTGCCGAGAGCAAAATCCGTGTATGCAGCGAGTATGGTACTTGGATTTGTCCAAGATCCGACCATTTTGTTGTGGGCTTTTACAAGTCTCTCTTGCTGCTGTGTGTCGCCCTTCCTGAGCTTCCCCAGGGGTTTGTGTTCCACGATGTCCAGCAAATCCTCCCAGGGGGGAAGCTGTTCCGGGAGTGCTGGCCAATCCTCTTGTTTACTGCCGAGTCGGCAGAGAATCTCTCTGCCTTGTCTAGAGTGTTTCAGTCGGTCCCAGTGGGCCCGACCTCGCGCATGCACCGTGTCGTAGAGTGAGTTGAGTTGAGCCTTCTCCTTGAGTCTTGTAAGTGCCGTGTACGCCGGTAGACCGGTGATTATGCGCATCGCTTGATGGTTTAGCGTCTCCAGTCTTTTCCATTGCGCTTTGGTGAGCCTGCAGTGAGTCGCGCCGTAGCAGACGCGTGACACCACGAGCGCCTTGACCATCCGCCTGGCCACTTCTTCTGTTGCTCCTCCTTGTGCCGATCAGATGCGGCGAATAACGTTCAGGGCCGAGTTGCATTGCTTGATAGTTTGTCGCAGCCGGAGGTCTGCTCCACCGGTCTCATCGATGAGGAGCCCTAGGATCTTGACTGATGGCGCTGCGACGATCCTCTTCCCTGCCAGCACCAGGTTGAAGGCGGCGGAAATCTTGGCTTCGCGTAGCCGTTTCGGGGCAAGAACGACGAAACTGGTCTTTTCTGGTGACGCTTGTAGCCCGACGCGACGAAGATGATTCTCAATCGGTGTCAAGGCCGGCTTGCAGCGTGTCTTGTTGTTGGGATAGGCTCGATTCTCTCGTCCAGATTGATATATCATCTGCATATATCGTAAACCCAAGTTGTGGTACCTTGTCAAGTTCGTGTGGGAGTGCTGCCATGACTATATTAAATAGCATAGGCGATAATACAGATCCTTGAGGTACCCCTACCCGGTTCGCCCTTGGTTCGCTGTGACTAGAGCCACATTGAACAGAGTACGTTCTTCCCGCAAGGAAAGCCCGTATAAAGTTGAGCGGTCTCCCACCGAGGCCGAGTTGTTGTGCCTCGCGAATGACTGCGGCGTGGGGAACCGAATCAAACGCCTTCTTGAAGTCCACCGTAACAATGGCACGCACGGCTTGGCGTGTGGCTGTTGTGATGATTCCCGCAGATATGAGCGTTAGGCTCTCCTGCGTGCTTAGGCCGGGCCGGAACCCAGTCTGCACGGGGTGGAAAGCCCCGGTCGTCTCAAGGAGCCATTCGATACGCCGCAGAACCATTCTCTCCATGACCTTACACGTGCACGACGTGAGGGAGATGGGTCTATAGTTTGCAAGGTCACCTTTGTCTTTCCCTGGTTTAGGAATGGGAATCACTGTAGAGTGTTTCCACTCTTGCGGTAGTTGTCCCGTCTCCCAGATCTGATTGATCTGGCCCAGAAGCTCTTGTCCGATGTGGTCAGGTAAATTCCGTAGCGAAAAAAGATTCCTTCGGAAAACCAGTATCCGAGATGGCACAGAAAGATCAAGTAGGAAGAAAATGAAGACAATCAATAGAGGGGTAACAACATTAATGATGGAATAAGTCCGAGAAGGTAGCCACAACGCCAGTAGACAAAGAGAGGAAAACGAAGGATCAGTATTAAATAGTTGGTAGTCCAGCGAGCGCCTGTCTTCACTCCTTTCTCCCTCTTTTCGTAGTTCAGCTGGTTTAACCGTTGTAATATGTACCACCAACTAGCTCAGCTTCTACCTCCCGTTAGTTATCTTTCTAGTTATCTGAGCACGCCTATTCTTAATTTCAAACTTCTGAAACCGGAGGCCCTATGCCTCTTTATTGCAACTTCCATCTGCCAAGCAAGACTGCTCTCTCGGAGCATACAAAAGAAGATCCTCCTGGGTGAAGTGCAATCCTTCTTTGGAGCGGTAAAGCCATCCCAGGGGCACGCTCAACGAGTGTCCTAAGATCCTCAGGTCCTGAAAAGTGGCGGCAGGTCCGCCTCCTTACCGATGTTCTGCGAACTAGGTGTCCTACCTACAACTGGTTTTCCAACCACATCGCAAGGACAAGGTATACGACGGAGAACCTATGGATTCAAAGTTTCCTCCCGATCTGGCGTCACCTCTTGGCAGCACATCGACTAGCCAAGGAACTTGAGAAGAAGCATCCGATCCAGGTGATCGGCAATGTAGAGATTTCCACAACAGCAAGACAGGTGCTGGAAAAAGGGCCTAAGTTCGCCATAGCTCCCAAGCTCGAGAGAGTGGACAACGTTGCTCTCGTAAGGAAGATAGCCGCCAAGGCCCCCCAAGAGAAAGGCCCTCAAATCATAGATGAGGGCATCCAAGCCTTTGAAAACCTCAAACACCAGGGAAAGGCAAAGGTGAGCTTCAGATCTACCATTCAAGAGTTACGAAGGAAAGACCTTAAACTTTGCGTCTCGGACAAAGAAGGAGGTTTTGTGGTTCTGAATTCGAACATCTATGAAGAAAAGGCCCAACAAGCGATAATAAGAATTTCATCAAGGTAGACGATAAACGGGCAAAAGCAGCAAAAAGAACCATCATTGACCTGTTCGACCAAAATCAAGCCAGCCTTTGCACCAAGATCAAAGGAGCGGCAAATGGCCAGCTTTCGGTGTTTTTTCTCCGCCAAAACTCACAAGGAAGGCATTCCTTTTCGGGCCATAGTCTCCGAAAGGACGACGTGGCAAGCCTGTGTTTCCAGGTTTCTGGCACAACACCTCTCAAAAATACATATTGAGGATCCCTTCCGGATTCCCAACTCAGAGCAAGTAATAACTTATCTTGAAGAAAAAGGAAGTAGTATTGTCTCGGGGTTTTCCCTGGACGTACAGGACATGTACTACTCCATCCCTCAAGCAAGGCTGCTGCACGTCCTCAGAGATACCATTGAAAATCAAGGCCTTGCGAAGTTCCAAAATGGAGCAGGTGTTAGCGTAGATACCTTCTTGGAGGTTTTAAGGGTGTATCTTTCCGCAACGGTAGTGACTTACCAAGATCAGCACTATGTCCAGAAGAGTGGAGTGTGCATCGGGTCCAAAGTGGCACCGTATTTGTGTGACGTCTTTTTAGGCGCGTCTGGGGTTGCTATACAGCAAGGTTTGAAAGATCCACGGGTTGCAGTTATTTTTCGGTATGTTGATGACTTTCTTATTTTATGTACCTCCGAAGTTGATGAAACATCAGACGGATGCCTTAACACCACTCTTAGGGATTTTCAAGCAAATTGCATGGGCCTCACCTTTACATACGAGCTTCCCGCTGATAAGTGTATCAGGTTTCTGGATTTGGCCTTGGACTTCCAAAATGAACACGTTTGTTGGAGGTACGAAACGCGATCGGGGAAAGGGTTCCTTCCCTTTGACTCTGAACATTCGAAACATGTAAAGCAAGGGGTCGCCACCACAGCTCTCACAGCTAGCCTCAGGAAAACGTGTTCACATCAGATGGGAAGAAGCTTCGGGACCCAAATCTCCAGACTTCATGAGGCCGGATATCCGAGACCCTTCTTGGCCTCCATCTGTGAAAAACTCTGCCAAAACATCAAGAGATCCAGCCGAAAGGATGACTCTAACACACGAAAGAAGATTCCTAAATCACCTTTCGCGGTGGTTCCGTATATTCATGGTGTCACCCATAGGCTGAAAAAGATCGCCACAAGGCAGGGCGTCAAAGTAGTGTGCTCGGCACCCAACAAAGGGTACGCCATGTGCCGGAAGGTTAATCTAGGGGAGGCCAACAACACCGACACCTGCAACACCAAGCATAAGAATAAGTACGTCCAATGCGAAAAGGGAGTAGTTTACAACATTCCACTGTCATGTGGGCGTGTGTATATTGGACAAACGGGAAGGTGCGTGAACGATCGAGCACGTGAGCATGCAGCAAACATAAGAGCCCTAGCAGGGCCGGGCCATTTAGCTGCTCATTGTCGAGCATGCACGTGCGAGGCAAAGCTTGAAATGGGAACCATCTTGGCTCACCACAAAGACCAGCTCGCCCGCGAGATACTTGAGGCCTTGGCCATCGAAGATAAAGAAGAAAACTGCGTCAGTTCACCATCTATTGCCCTACAGGCAAGCGAAAAAAGATTCCTTCGGCAAACCAGTATTCGAGATGGCACAGAAAGATCAAGTAGCAAGAACATGAAGGCAATAATAGAGGAGCAATAACACTAAATGATGGAATAAGTTCCGAGAAGGTAGCCACAACGCCAGGAGACAAAGAGAAGAAAACGAGAATCAGTATTAAATAGTTGGTAGTCCAGCGATGCCTGTCTTCACTCCTTTCTCCTATTTTCGTGGTTCAGCTGGTTTAACCGTTGTAATATGTACCACCAACTAGCTCAGCTTCTACCCCCTGTTAGTTATCTTTCTAGTTATCTGAGCACGCCTAGCCTTAATTTCAACCTTCTGAAACCGGAGGCCCTATGCCTCTGTATTGCAACTTCCATCTGCCAAGCAAGACTGCTCTCTCGGAGCATACAAAAAAGATCCTCCTGGTTGAAGTGCAATCCTTCTTTGGAGCGGTAAAGCCATCCCAGGGGCACGCTCAACGAGTGTCCTAAGATCCTCAGGTCCGAAAAGTGGCGGCAGGTCCGCCTCCTTACCGATGTTCTGCGAACTAGGTGTCCTACCTACAACTGGTTTTCCAACCACATCGCAATGACAAGGTATACGACGGAGAACCTATGGATTCAAAGTTTCCTCCCGATCTGGCGTCACCTCTTGGCAGCACATCGACTAGGCAAGGAACTTGAGAAGAAGCATCCGATCCAGGTGATCGGCAATGTAGAGATTTCCACAACAGCAAGACAGGTGCTGGAAAAAGGGCCTAAGTTCGCCATAGCTCCCAAGCTCGAGAGAGTGGACAACGTTGCTCTCGTAAGGAAGATAGCCGCCAAGGCCCCCCAAGAGAAAGGCCCTCAAATCATAGATGAGGGCATCCAAGCCTTTGAAAACCTCAAACACCAGGGAAAGGCAAAGGTGAGCTTCGGATCTACCATTCAAGAGTTACGAAGGAAAGACCTTAAACTTTGCGTCTCGGACAAAGAAGGAGGTTTTGTGGTTCTGAATTCAAACATCTATGAAGAAAAGGCCCAACAAGCGATTAATAAGAATTTCATCAAGGTAGACGATAAACGGGCAAAAGCAGCAAAAAGAACCATCATTGACCTGTTCGACCAAAATCAAGCCAGCCTTTGCACCAAGATCAAAGGAGCGGCAAATGGCCAGCTTTCGGTGTTTTTCTCCGCCAAAACTCACAAGGAAGGCATTCCTTTTCGGGCCATAGTCTCCGAAAGGACGACGTGGCAAGCATGTGTTTCCAGGTTTCTGGCACAACACCTCTCAAAAATACATATTGAGGATCCCTTCCGGATTCCCAACTCAGAGCAAGTAATAACTTATCTTGAAGAAAAAGGAAGTAGTATTGTCTCGGGGTTTTCCCTGGACGTACAGGACATGTACTACTCCATCCCTCAAGCAAGGCTGCTGCACGTCCTCAGAGATACCATTGAAAATCAAGGCCTTGCGAAGTTCCAAAATGGAGCAGGTGTTAGCGTAGATACCTTCTTGGAGGTTTTAAGGGTGTATCTTTCCGCAACGGTAGTGACTTACCAAGATCAGCACTATGTCCAGAAGAGTGGAGTGTGCATCGGGTCCAAAGTGGCACCGTATTTGTGTGACGTCTTTTTAGGCGCGTCTGGGGTTGCTATACAGCAAGGTTTGAAAGATCCACGGGTTGCAGTTATTTTTCGGTATGTTGATGACTTTCTTATTTTATGTACCTCCGAAGTTGATGAAACATCAGACGGATGCCTTAACACCACTCTTAGGGATTTTCAAGCAAATTGCATGGGCCTCACCTTTACATACGAGCTTCCCGCTGATAAGTGTATCAGGTTTCTGGATTTGGCCTTGGACTTCCAAAATGAACACGTTTGTTGGAGGTACGAAACGCGATCGGGGAAAGGGTTCCTTCCCTTTGACTCTGAACATTCGAAACATGTAAAGCAAGGGGTCGCCACCACAGCTCTCACAGCTAGCCTCAGGAAAACGTGTTCACATCAGATGGGAAGAAGCTTCGGGACCCAAATCTCCAGACTTCATGAGGCCGGATATCCGAGACCCTTCTTGGCCTCCATCTGTGAAAAACTCTGCCAAAACATCAAGAGATCCAGCCGAAAGGATGACTCTAACACACGAAAGAAGATTCCTAAATCACCTTTCGCGGTGGTTCCGTATATTCATGGTGTCACCCATAGGCTGAAAAAGATCGCCACAAGGCAGGGCGTCAAAGTAGTGTGCTCGGCACCCAACAAAGGGTACGCCATGTGCCGGAAGGTTAATCTAGGGGAGGCCAACAACACCGACACCTGCAACACCAAGCATAAGAATAAGTACGTCCAATGCGAAAAGGGAGTAGTTTACAACATTCCACTGTCATGTGGGCGTGTGTATATTGGACAAACGGGAAGGTGCGTGAACGATCGAGCACGTGAGCATGCAGCAAACATAAGAGCCCTAGCAGGGCCGGGCCATTTAGCTGCTCATTGTCGAGCATGCACGTGCGAGGCAAAGCTTGAAATGGGAACCATCTTGGCTCACCACAAAGACCAGCTCGCCCGCGAGATACTTGAGGCCTTGGCCATCGAAGATAAAGAAGAAAACTGCGTCAGTTCACCATCTATTGCCCTACAGGCAAGCGAAAAAAGATTCCTTCGGCAAACCAGTATTCGAGATGGCACAGAAAGATCAAGTAGCAAGAACATGAAGGCAATAATAGAGGAGCAATAACACTAAATGAAGGAATAAGTTCCGAGAAGGTAGCCACAACGCCAGGAGACAAAGAGAAGAAAACGAGAATCAGTATTAAATAGTTGGTAGTCCAGCGATAGCCTGTCTTCACTCCTTTCTTTCTATTTTCGTGGTTCAGCTGGTTTAACCGTTGTAATTTGTATCATTGTCACGACGAAATAGAGATTCAACAATCAAACTCGAGTAGGAGTTGAGACTTTTTCTACATGTTCGCCACCAAAAGTTACCCACTTTTTCCAGCGCTGCACCACATGCCGGAGGCCATTGTTATAGAACTCCTCGTCTTGAGTGTTCAGGAATCGCTCCACTTCAGCAATCACTTGGTCGCCGTCCTTGAAATGCTTTCCTCTTATTTGGCCACATTAGAAGCGTCTGCGCCATTTAACCAAAAGTGTCGTAAACCGGGACGTTGTCCCCGAACAACGCTCCCAGATAGGAATGAATATCCTTGGCACTGCTTCCCTTCAAATGAAAAAAAAAACAAACGGATCACTCCATGTGCTTGGCACCGACGGGCGGTGCCATTTTTGTTTCGTCTCCCTAGCGGCGTTCCGAGCTACTATAGCATGCGATGTTTATACTGTGCGGAAACTAGAGAGACGCGCACTCATGTCGATGCCTGTTTTGTTCAGTTTCCTTTAATTTTTTGTGCCGATAATACGAACTTTAAGTAGCGGAAGCACGTCGTCATGGGATATGCGGCTCCGACGTCGACGACAATCACATGGTCTTCAGGGGATAGCGGCTGCTGGTTTGATGAAGGTCACGTGGTTGATGTCAGGACCTTGAGCCCATAAAAGGAAGCAGCTCTCGAAATAAACATCCTCCTTCGGCTGAACAGTCGTCTCATCAGGATTATTACACAAGAGGGTTACACCTATGCGTGATTTTGCAACATAGCCTTGAGTTTGCTCAACGCAGGACTTCCAGGCTTACCAAATCTGTAAATTTCTATACAAATAAAATCTCTCGGTCACGTGCGAAGACATCCATTCACCATATGTTGCACCTCCGACATGAAGCTTCCTCCCACTGCCTCCTTGCGTGGTTCAAAATGTTATAATCCCTCGGGGTGAAAACCGTGACCGTGTCGTGGACAGTGATTAAAAACAGCACTCAAAACGACGCCAGGAACGAACACAGAACAGACCCGCGTTTTTTGTGTCCTTTTAAGCGTCGTTTTTTATCATGTTCAACCAACACCAAATAGCCCAACTTACAACTTTGCTGTCGTTTACAAGTACGGCTTTTTTAGTCCAGACGCTCAGCGATTTTTTATGGCGTTGCCTTCAATGGCTGCAATGAACTTTGGTCTCCCTGCTTAGTGTTCCCGACCAGGTCGAGGAGAGTCTATCACAAAACTTATGACGTTTTGTAACTTTTAATGCGTTGTCTCACCGTATCTTGGCCAAGAGCGAACGCCACAAACACTTCGAGCCCTTCAGAGGGATGGCGGCGAAGCGCGTGACAGCTCTTACCAAAATGTACGGGGTCCAGTGTGTTACCCAAGCAGTTGTGGAAGGAGGAACTCCCTAGATCCCGAGCCCTCTTGTGTGTGTTTAAGACGTCGCTTTTATTCAAATCGAAGATTATTAGTTTTCGTCTAGAATTTTCGACAAAAGCGGCTGTCCTTTCTCTGCCGCCTGTGGCTTCAACAGCAGTGAGTCAACTATACTCCCTTTCGCGATAACCTGGCGGACTGCGGAGCGTATGGTCCCCGCGACCCAATAAGAGCGTCAGAAGGAGGCACGTGACACCAAAGTCACAGGACCGTGTGTGCCACTGTGCCAAGGAATCGGCTTTCGTCTGCTGGCCAAGAGTCGTCTGCTGTAACCCAACCAACTTCGGATTAACGACCACCGCCGCAACGTTGCCGTCCGCTATATGCAAAAGAAAAGGTCAGCTAGAATGTTAGGGACAGAAGCGCAGAGAGAAGCGGACATACACCCCGCTGACTATCAAATGTGACTTTATACTTCATCGGCTTAACCCAAATTCGTTTCACTTTTTTTTTTATTCTGCACAAAAAATAATGCAAAAAATAAATTAAATTATAACCCATTAACACTTCCCTCTCACCCCACCTCCCCTAACTTCACTAACACGTACCTCATCCTTCTTATTTCCCCTCACTGGGACATGCCACACCACAAAAACTATTTCTCTTTTTTGCTGCCATGATGGAAGGCATGCTGACACATCTATCGGCGCTTTTCTCAATGACATGTCCTTTAAAACCTCGCGCGCAAAGGCATTTTCGTCCTTTTTAGGATTGGAAATATTGTTATAACTTGGACCGCACCCGCAGTTGCGGCAATGGGCTGAAAGGTACACAGCCGCTGTGCCCTTCACCGTCGCTGCGTCCCGTTTGACCGATGTAACATTTCCCGCAGGACATTGGCATCTGGTACACAACACCAGTTTGACACGTCCTGTGCGCTGGGTGCTATGTTGTCTGGTTGGGTTTGCCCTGATTTACTGCGGCACATAGGGTTCGCTTTATTTTGTGCCGAACACACAATCTAAACATCTTGCCGCGCGGGGATTTTTTTTTTTGAGTCGGTGGGTGATATGTTCGATATAAGGGACTACCGCGATGTTCTTTTGTCGTGTGTGCTTTTGTCGCTCAATACTTGGTAATTTTCGAAATATTTTTTTTGCACATGGTTTCACACACGGCTCCTAGGAGGTCAACTAGATACCTAGAGAAGCGTAGCCGGGTGATCTTTTTTTGAAAACTTGAGTCAGCTTTATGATGGCATGAGCGGATATGAGAGCCCTGTTGGCAATACTTCGTTCGATGGTTTTCGAGCGGCCAGATGCAAATGGAAGAAAACTTTTGCTCCAGCGGGGTTCGTACCTCCAGCACACATGTCCGTCTTTAAACTTAAGTTCGAGGTCTAGGAACTTAATAGACTTGTAAATGGGTAGTTCGTGAGTGAAGACCAAGTCGGGGCAACATTCTTGGAAGCTTCCCATGACTGTGCTTCTGCACTAGTTTTCCTAATTCTCGATGTTTATACTGCACCGAGATCAGAAAATGATCTACGTACATAAAGATGGCTTGCTTTCTGGCGTCGTTCAGGGTAGATTGGATGTGCCTATCACACGCCGCAAACAACAGGCCGCATAGATGTGGCGCCACCCGAGAACCAATGCCGATCCCACTTTTTTGGACGTAGTCTTCACCCTCATACAAAATCACTGTCGCTTCTAAATAGACACCGAGCAGTTTTAAAAATGCGTCCATGTTCATCTCTGCTGCGCTTTGAAGCTGCGTTACGCCATATTCCTCGATGATCTCAAGCAATTCCTTGTCCCACTTCCTTGGATAACAA
>JABSTQ010003186.1:0-49427 GCA_013358835.2 Ixodes persulcatus
CACGCCGATCGCAGCAAGACGCTCCCGCATGCGAACGCTACAGGGCGGCTTACTGGCCTTACTACCTGTTCGAGGGTCCTATCGCGAGGAGTCGTGAACCTCAGCGTTTTGCCTCAAGGTCGTGTGCTCTTTCAAACTATTTCGAGCACTTGCGAGATTTCCTGCACTTTTTGGTGGGCCGGGCCAGACAGCGGCACGAAAGCTCGCCGCCGGTGGCCGCCCGTGCTGGAAACAGTCTTCCCAGTGCCCACTGAGCGAATTCGTCTCCGACAGACGACTGCGACGTACGCGCCTGTTCGCACCCGTTATTAATGCCAAAGCATTAACTGTCCCATGAAGCGAGCCGACGTCATCAGCTTTGAAGCCGCGCCAAACGGGTTTTGAGGAATTAGCTTCAGAATTAACTGCTGCCCCATTTTCTTACTTTGGGTTACGTTACAAATAAGTCACCGAAACATTCGTATCTTCCATGTCGCGTGCCAGGTTTTCTCTTTGAACTGGTAGCCACACTTAATATGAAGCACAGATGTCCCCGTGACTTGTACGTAAAATGTCGTAACGTAACGTAAGAAAAAGGTGCAGTGTGAACCAGCTTTTACTCTAGCTGCTACAATCTATCTCTTCATAAAAGGGTGGAGCTATGCCCGTTCCTAACGGGGTTCCCGCGAATTTCAGACTGGCGAAAGAAATTGATATTCTTGTCACACTACGTCTTCTTCTGCTAGTCTCTCCTATTTATTTTTTCTATTTGTTGTTTTGTTGGCGTTTTGAGCCTGCATCTTTGGTCCTGACCTGTTTTCTGTTCTGTGTTTGGTCGCTTTCGCTTCAAGTTTGCAATCGCTCACCTTTGCGTTGGGGTGTACTGATTCTTATTCCCGTAAAAAATTCTTGCAATAATGGTTTTCAAACATAAAATATGTCTTAGAGATAATGAGTACCAGATACTGAGAAATGTCATTAGGAGAGAGTAGCAAATACTTTCGATCAAATGTTCTTGCACGATGCCAAATTTCAACCAGAAGCATTTAAAAACAGTATCATGAGTATAGGCAACGTGCAATGCTGTTTGATTTGGCGCTATCTAGCGACGGAAGCAACAAATATTGGGTATGCCGGGGAGTGGCAGCTGCATTGTTCAGACGTGAGCTATTACTCCGGTGGCGCCGCTTAGCCTAGTGTCTGAAGCAAGAAATATTGGGTAAACGAGGGAGCCGTGATTGCAAAACATGTCAGTACGGCGGAAGCTACGGCCCCAGCGGGCCAATCGGAACGTAGCTACATATCCCCGGAGTGCACTTTTACTGCGAAGAAGTATCAAGCTTTTAGCTGCGTCATGCTCCAATATGTGTGCGTTGCGCTCGTATTCGTAGCGGATATCGAAGCCGTCGGCACGCAATCTGGTGCTCATTGTTCACGCTTTGCCAATTTAGAACGAGATAGGGTATTGGGGAGGAGATCGAACAGCCACGCCTCTAGCGGCACGCTTCAGCTGTGGGGACAACAAAGCGAAGTTTCTTGTTTTGTTTTTGATCAGCGATATCGAAGATGACGATTCGAAGGCCGCTCCTCGTGCGATTAATGCGCTGGTAAGAGCGAAGCGCCCGTGCCCAGATCGTGTATGACGAGGTTCAATTTCTTTGTTATGCTGTGTTAGTAAACACCGGGCTGTGGGGACAACAAGCTCGGTAAAGCGCCCCCTATAGTTCGATCTCCTGCCCAATAAACGTGGGCTCTCACTCTGCTGGCGCCGCCTGGCTGATGCCGGCTGGCTATTGTATTTGAGATAGGAACAAGTATGCTTGTGATTACCCATGGTCTTGAAAGTCATTTCGTCCCGAAAACACGCGCAGCATTATTGCTGCCATTGTCGAAACACACATTCCTCAATAGACATTTCCAAAAAAAATCCTGGGAGACCTTGCAACCAGGGGAATTGTGGGACTGTTCGGATGTACGCTAGTGCCGGTTCGAGCGCTTCGTACATCCTGGTAGCGGTACGGTTCATTCGTTTTTTATTATTAGGAGCTCAGAACACACGAAAAAATTAAGCTAGCGGAAAAGAAGGTCATCATATACTCTGCTTTGCTTTCCTTCTGCCTTCTTTGGATTCCGAAATCACGACATGTTAAACCAACGTCTACTGTGTCCTCGCTTCTTGGACAATTTCACGTGCTGTACCTCCGAACGTCACAATGCGTATAGCAGACGCTGGGGCCATCACATATTTCCGGAAAGGTCTATTCAGCCATTATAAGTACCCCGTTTCACTAAAGTCCGATCGCAGCCGGCGCTACGATCCCATAGAACCAATCATGAAAAGCGCCAAAAGTGCATAGTCAAGGCAATCGTGTTTTTTGGCGGTTTGTTATCACCGGTTAAATCAATCAAGCCCAGGAGAAAAAAAACAAAAAACATAATCATGGCAGATTCACTGTACGTGAATGGTTAAATTGCCGATAACAAACAAACGAGGAGCACAGTGACGATGCACTTTTCGAACTGCTTGATTTGGCTTCATCCAATCGTAGCGTGGGCTGCGGTAAAAATAAAGTGAAATGTAGTTTTACCGGTTCTTCTACTTCAACCAAAACCAGCAACTTAGTGAACCCCTAGAGAACCGGTGAGAAATGTTTAGACTGAACCAGTGGGTGAGGATCGCTCAAATGAGGCTTTCAAATATTACTTCTCGTCTCGTTTTTCGGAAGTTACTTTTGTTATCAAGAAATCATAAAGTATATATATTAACAAAACACCTCTTTCTTTTGAAACTTCTAAAGTAAGGACTGACCATAATTCAAGTAAGCTCGAAGAACTTGCACTACTTACGAATGGCGTCCCACCAGCTGGAACCTCGGAGTTTGCTCACTGGGTGAAGTAAGATTTTGCAGCGATCCAAATCCTCTTTTTATAACACCAATGGTTTTTGACCCAAAGACGTAACTGCTACCAACAACTTGATAAAAAAATATTCGAGCCTAAAAAGTTCAACGTCTTTTATCATGCCACCTCTTATAAAAAAGAATGACGCGGTATCGCTATCAGGTTGCGAGCTAGCACAATGAAGATTTTCTTTGGGGCGCGCCTTGGATTCCTTCGTTTTCTTGACTCTCCACTTGACGAGATGCGCGCGGTTAATGTTGTTCACCTCCCACACCCACTCGATCACGGAATGTTCGATACCTACACGGATTGATGGTGGGTGGCATCAAAAATAAACGAAGGCAGACGAAAGAAACACGCAAACATCACAAGGACAAATGAAGTAGAGATCGAGAAAGAAATCATAATTTCATTAAATGTCAACGTAAACGAAATGTTTGCGCTTATTGCTTTGTTTATATGCGATATATGCAGCGCCGTCAGCCAAGAAACTCTAGATTAGTGTTTCTGAGCTGCCGGAATAAAAGTCGAGAAAACGTATTTTAAAAGGTGTTAGCAGATTTTAAATTTGAGCCTCGTGGCGGTCTTTGAAGCTCCGTTGTAATGCCGCCACGTTTTGAGTTCCTAAGAAGCAGCTCCAGTTTCGCGGCAGTATGGCTCGCTCGTGGAGTCATTTAGTCTGGAATTTGCCGATTTGGCAGAACATTTCCTAGACACACCAAAATACATCGCTGAAATAGTATCCCAAATATTAGGTCAAAATTACATTTTTTTAAGTTATCAAAATTACAATTTCGGTCCTCATCGTGTTTTTCAATCTGAAAGTCTCTACAGGCAACAACGAAAAAGTGAAGCCAGCGGCAGGCAGGGGTTTACTCTTTTGACTGCAGGATTTGTTCCCAACTGATTACAAGCAGTTTCATGGTGTGAAATGAATGCTTTGTAAGCTCGTTCCAGCAGCCACGCAGCTAGCTGCACGAAACAAATGCTCAGAATCGTTCATGTTTCAGACCGCCTGCTCAACTGGCGAGTGTGCCTACCACTGACCTCATGGCACTGAAAAGAGCGTGTATATTTGAATGTTGGTTTTGGCCCCATTTTTATTTGTCGACTACACAATGACTATTCTGAGTTTCGCGATACTAAACAGCATACTCGAAAGGAAAAAGGCAGGGGACTCATTAATTTATTTTGTTGGGGTAGCTAAAAAAGTCGCCGGAGTACCCTTTTAATAACTTTACTACTTTATATATGTTAAAGCTTCCACTGTGCTTTTGAACGTGCATTTCACACTATCAGGATGGGCGTTTTCTGCAGGCGATACGTAGGAGATTGATCTGAGGATGCGAGTACCATTGCCAAGCCCACCAACCCCCCTCCCCCCTTCCCCCAAAATGCGCTGTGAATAGCGCGCTCAAATATGGCACCCAGTAAATACCTTATATACGCAGCTTGCAAATGGCGCCATTGCTGGGTACTGACGGTTATTCCTACTTGCTGGTTCCTTCTAGCCACTATATTTCCGCGGTGTGAAAGTGACACGGTGAACCGAACGCACCTAGCACATAAAATACAGGCATCGCCGCGAATGACGTGGCGGGCGAGCCACGTCAATCCGAGGACTCTACGCCATAGGGCGTAGAGTCCTCAGATAATACAACCAGGCGAGATTGTCCGGCGTTGACACCACCATGTGGCAACGCTCGCAATTACAGTACTCTGGTCACGCAGGAACTGTTGACGTCAAGAGCGCGATACGCATTGCGCTTCTCGCTGGCCAACTTTGAAGCGAGAAGTTGCGAGCTCGTGGTCACGCCATTTGGTTTCCGTACCCCTTTAAACTAATATGGTTGATGTGGAGATTTTTGCCGCTGTAGGGTCAGCGCCGTCTATCCATATTGACGCGTGCGTGGCGGAGTGGGCAAAACGCTCGGCTCCCACGCGGGTGAACAAGGTTCGAATACCGATCGACACGGTTCTTTCTCTTATAATGTTCGCTCTTCTGGAAAGTTCCAGCTCATTCTCGGTTGCCACCGAGTATTTTGTTTCTGATCATTCATGAACTTACCACGTGTATAAAATCCGCGGATACGGGCTGTTTCGAAACAGCCTCCCTTCTGACGCCAGGTACCTCGCGTTTAAGGTGGTCAGCACAATTACACCTAATGAAACGTTTCTTTTGAGTTTTACAATCATTTGCTTTTGATCCTCGAAAATATCATAAATTCAAATTATGGGCAATATATACCAATTACACAATCACACTTCACAGTCCTGTGCACTGTATGGTGTATCAAAGCCCACCGTGACAATACGACCACCCTCACTGGGCGGGAAAGCACCTTACCCGGATTAAGCACCCGACCTCAATATCAGGAGGCGATCGTGTCACGCGATCCTCCACCCAACAGCCTCCGAAACAGTGCCCCGTATCGTCCAAAAGTGGGCCGCAGCTCAGCGATGGCAAATCGTAGGGGTGCACTTCACATCATATTCTTAGTGTCATTAGTTTTCACCTACTGTTGTGTACACAAGATAGTCGTCAAGATACCCAATCGATATCTGTTGCATAAGGGCGAAGGTATAATCACTAAGAACGGAGCACAAAACACAACATTTTTTGAGTGATCAACCGTATTTACTGGTTCATTTTCATCCGGTGCCTTGTGCACAACCTGTGGATCCAAAGCGTTGGACCAGGTTTTTCTTTCGCTAAATCGTCCCTGATCATTTCCACCGCGAAGGGGCCAAGTGCAATCGGCCACGTGAGCGGCGCTCCGCCCCTGATAGAAAGCAGTCGCGGCGTATGCACGGGGACTTATTCGGTAGCGGCGTGTGCGATAACAATTAATAAATGGCTACGTGTTGTTGAATCACTGCGTTGTGTCATTCTCCGTGACGGGTGGCAACAAGGGAAATCATACAACCTTGACTCGAGGTCACGTGTAGAAATGGGGCAGAAAAATGGGGGAGTTCGAATACATGTCTTATCTCTATACTATCTACGATTCCCGGGTTTAGACCAGAAACGATTCCAAAACAGCTCTTAGTTCTTCGTCACGGCCGCACGGAAAGACCCATTCTTCGTAGATGGTTGGCCTGATTCGGTAGTCGAGGCTGCCCAGCACCGTGCTTCTGTGGAGGGCGACTGCAGGGAATTCACAGAGGAGGTGACGGGTAGGTTGCCGTCCTTCCTGTCCTGCTCATCTTACACATGCCGTCTTCCTCTGGGGCCACCAGGCCACCTCTGGTGTACCTTGCCACCGCCATTTTCGCCTTCATGGCTGGAATGATTGCTGTATTTGTTCGAATTCTTCTGGGTTTCATGCGGTCGGATCTGACAAAGTGTTCAGGGATGGACCCGTGTACGTCCAGCGGGATAGAGACATGGAGGGCCCGGCGCCTGCGCTTGAAAGATGACGTGCTTTGAGTCCCACCCTAGGCGTTTACTCTTTCGTGTGTTTATGGACCTTAAAAACAAGCTTTGTTTTTAATAATGCTATTTCTTAGGTCTGATGTGCTCCACCCTACCTATACACTGCCCACACCACGCTAAGTGTTCGGCTGTTTTGACAAAAAACAAAAAAAACAAACAAAAAAAACAGCATGTTTGCCGTGCTTTACCCTAGCTATGCGCGCGACTGTTTGCCGATATGAACTCTTGGCTCCGTCGTAATCGGGCGTTCCTCGCGTTTGGAATAGACGCCAGTGAAATGGCAATACAGAATACACTGAGTTGGCATACTACTGGCGTCTATTCCAAAGCATGATAAGGATATTCCGGGGATCGCATTGTTGACAACCCGACCCCATAACGGCATCATCAGGCTTTGCGAAGGAGAGACTGAAAGAAAACGTCCGACTATATTCTTCAAATTAAGCGGCAATAAAGATGCCGCTTAGTCAGAGGCGCTGCGTGCGAGTATGCTTTGGCCACACTAATGCCAGAAAGCATGTTTAAACTGAGAAACATTAGTAGCCAGCTTCGTTGCACAAGGCCTTTAAAGGGGCCGTGCAAAAATTTGGGTAGGGTTGTTTTTTTACTGCGATAGGAGTCAGTGGGACACTTCGCGGGTTTCGCGCCGTCGACCGCGCTCCATACCGACACGGGCCATTTTCGGCACTCCGCCAAAAGATTCGACATTGACATCACGACCCTGAGGTCACGCCACTCGACACTACTCTGATGTCGCGCCGCGCCTCACGTCACCTGTTACCTGGCATCAGCTGATACCATGGCGTGACATTCTCATGCCAAGTCACGTTGCACAGGGACGCCACGCGACTTAATAACGTCAGGTGACACCATGGGTCACGTGATGTCATGACGTCACGTGAAACGGCGACGTCACGTGACATTCATACGTCGCGTGACAATACGTTGTCACGTGACACTATGATGGCACTTAGAAACATAAACATAAAACTGCTGATAATGAAAACAATTAGAAAACAAAGCGTTTTCGCTAATTGTGCCAGAAAAGTTCTTGGACGATAAAACGAAGAAAGCTAG
This sequence comes from Ixodes persulcatus, assembly GCA_013358835.2. Lineage (NCBI taxonomy): Eukaryota > Metazoa > Arthropoda > Arachnida > Ixodida > Ixodidae > Ixodes > Ixodes persulcatus. The sequence continues at coordinate 7,394 of JABSTQ010003186.1, forward strand.
GTTTTGTTTATAATGCAATTAAATGCAAATGGGCAAGCGAGCTGGACAAGAATGATGAAAATAATCCCTGGAGAAGGGGAACAAGAGGGACAAAGGACAAACACAAATCTCCAAACACAGCAAGGTGACTGGTGCGCGACCGAAAACATCCGACTGGTCCGGGTATCGAACCCGGGACCTCTGTTCCCCTTTGTCCTTTGTCCTTTGTCCTTTGTCCCTCTTGTTCCCCTTCTCCAGGGATTATTTTCATCGAAGCTAGGTTTGTTTTTTAAGCCTGCAAAACCACGGGCGCGATATTAGCTGGAGCTACAAGCTTGAAACTTGTGGGGGTCAGTGAGCCGCACGGCACGCGGAGGGACGGTGCCGGGGGCGGCGAAGACGAAGAAGGGGGAGGCTCGGGGGGTGCGCGCGAGGAGAGAGGCAGTTCGGAAGCCAGAGACCAACGGACGAGACGGTGCTCAGGAGCCCAGGAAAAGCCAGACCTCACGAGCCCAGGAAGACCCGGACCACGGCGAGGCCTTAAGTAGCAATTAAACCTTTTCTCTATGATAGCGCTCCTTGTGTGACTTCCTCGGGGCGAATGGAACTCGGCCTGACCGGGCGGTACTGACAGGCGACCCACATAATTGGCGCTTCCAACGTGGGGCCCGATCAGTCTGCCGTTGTTTCTGTTCGCTCCCAGGGAGTCCCACGAATCGCGATTTCTAGATTTAGGTTTCCTTTGTTTTCCATTCGATTTTTCGTTACTCCGCTGGACACCAGTGTTTAACGTTCTGCCGCTATGTCCAGGTTACGGAATAAGGCCGCACATCCCGAGGCCTCAACCCAGTCAGTGGCGGATATTGACTCGGACGCGGGAGAAGGCACGAGTGGGCAAGCGAGCGTTGTGACAGCGCTAGAGCCCCCAATTCCAGCGATGAACACGGGAGACGTTGGCGAACTAATGCACGCCATGACGGCGATGTTCGCGACGTTTACTAGACAGATGGGTTTGGCCCCAGGGGTGGCGAATCCCGCGCCAACGCCCGTGCCTCGCCCGCGGTTGAGCGTGCCGACGCCGACCTATTCGGGCTACTCCGACGCAGCATCGGTCCACGATTTTCTGCAGGACCTAGACGCGTACATTGCCGCGTTGGGCGCGTCGGATGAAACGGCCCTGATACAGATCGTCCCAATCGCGTTGACGGGTGACGCAGCGCGTTGGAGACGAATGCAGAGGCCGTTCCTTTCGATGGCAGATTTCCGGGCACGATTCAGAGAGGAATTTCTGCCTCCCGACTATGAGATGCGGATCAGAGATGAGCTAGCCAGCCGTACTCAACATCCGGACGAGAGCCTCGTAGAATACATCCGCGCTCTCCAGGAGCTCTACTCTAGAGCCGAACCTACAGCGTCAGACGCGGAGAAGGTAGCTAGGGCGATCCGCCAGTGTCACCCTAGATTTAAACCCTACTTGCGCGGACGTGATTTCGCTGATCTGGAAGCACTTGCCAGAGAGGCGCGCACCGTTCAGGCGAGCTTGCTCGCCGAGTTGACGTACCGCCCCCCTCCACGCGCAGAGGAATCTCTGGAGCCGGGTTGCGCCTGGACAGGACGAGGCGCGGGAGCTTGCGACGACTCACGCACGCCGTACGTGGCCGTTACCGGACATAGGAGGGGCGAAACTGCTGTGCCCCGCGCCTTAGATCCCTTCGCGTTTGAACAGAGGCGCAGAGCAGCCAACGCGGGCTCTTCCAGGGCGCATCCCCGTAGGGGAGGCGGCGCAGCCAACCACCGCGGAGTCGCGAATCATTACGAGGGTCGCGGAAACTACAATGACCCTCGGCGCGACACTGCATCGCGTGATGGTAGCTGCAGACGCTCAGCACACAATGGCAGGGGACAGGTCAGGTGCTACAAATGCCATCAGCTTGGGCATATCAAGCGTCAGTGCACATGGACGGCAGCTCCCCCCCATGGGTCTCAGGGAAACCGGAGAGGCCGGCACCACTAATTGGACTTCCCGACTCGCGGTTGCCGGCCGCTGCCGAGGCCCCTCATCAGTCTGCCAACGGGGCTGGAGTTGCGGTCAGCGACAGGTTGGTGTTTGCCCCGTCGGCATGTCGGACTCAGGGTTTGACATCTGAGAAGGGGCCGTACGTGCGTGTCGAGATCGGTGGTAACATTTACTACGCACTAATGGACACCGGTTCGACCCTTTCCCTTATTGGCGACAGAGTCTACGAAGACTGTCGCCGAAGAGCACTTAACGTGCGGGAAGTTTCCACCACGCTGCGTTTAGCAGCAGGATCGGCTAGGGCACAAAGCGCAATACGCCTTCACCTTAGCCTCGACGGCAGACGAAAGAGGCAGCGTTTTCTCTATCTGCCAGGCATGCAAATTCCTGTGATTTTGGGACAGGACTTCGTCTGCCGGGAGGGGATTATCATAGACTTGAAAAATAACGGGTACCACTATAATCCGTTGAGTCCCCTTATCCCCTTTGCCGTCCCACCGAGTTTCGGTCAGGACACAGAACGCTCACTCGCCGGATCACGAGAGGGGCAAACATTAGCTGCGCGAGTCGTATCGGGAAACGTTGAAGCGATTGTTGCTTCTTACAACGGGCCGGTAGAACAGCGGCGGAGGTTAGCAGACGCCTTGCACCGACACGCAGCTATGTTTACCGAGAGGCCGGGACTTACAAACATTTTACAACATAAAATTGACACAGGAGATGCTAGACCATGGGGTTGTAATCCCAGACCGCTGAGTGCGCACAAGCGAGCTCTCCTAGATAAGGCTCTCGATGAGATGATAGACACAGGGGCCGTGCGGCCGTCACAGAGCCCCTGGGCTTTCCCGGTGGTCTTAGCGCCAAAAAAAGACGGCACCGCGCGCCTCTGCGTTGACTACCGCCGACTTAATGAGATGACACGAAGGGATTCATATCCCTTCCCATCTATTGAGTCCATCATGTACGCGTTGGGTAGCGCGAGGGTCTTCACTACCTTGGATTGTAGCAGAGGTTTTTTGCAGATCCAGGTAGCACCACACGATGTCCAGAAGACGGCGTTCACCTGTCACAGGGGTCTGTTTGAGTTTATCCGCCTTCCGTTCGGATTGTCTAACTCGCCATCGAGTTTCCAACGGCTTATGGACATCGTGCTGGGGGACGCAAAGTTCAACTTTGCCATGGCATACATGGACGATGTCGTCGTATTTTCAAAGTCATTCGAGGAGCACTTAGAACACCTTGAGATTATCTTAAGCAGGATGAGCAAAGCTGGGTTAACGATCAATCCAAAGAAGGTGCAGCTCGCGGCCTCAAGGGTTAACCTCTTGGGTTTTATCGTAGATGATGGTACCTTGAGGCCAAACGAGGATAAGTTGAGGGCCATTCTTGATTACCCACCGCCGCGTGACGCTAAGAGCCTTCAAAGGTTCCTTGGAATGGTCGGTTTTTATCGGCAATTCATTCCAGGGTGCGCTGGACTCACACGGCCACTGAACCTGCTGCTCCACAAAGGCTCGAGATGGGCCTGGGGCCAAGAACAAGAGGTAGCTTTCTCTTCCCTCACGAAGGCGATAGCAGCCACAGCTAGCCTGCGTCTGCCAGACCTCAACCGTCCGTTCGTGGTACAGACAGACGCGAGCGACTACGGCGTCGGTGCGGTGTTGTTGCAAGAACATGACAGACAGCTGCGCCCGGTGGCATTCGCCAGCCGAACCCTTACACCGCCAGAACGCAATTATAGCGTGACGGAAAAGGAGGGGCTGGCCGTCATGTTTGCTCTAAAGAAATTCGACCTGTATTTAGACGGGACCACCTTTGTCATTCAGACAGACCACGCCGCTCTAACCTGGATTCAAAGGTTGAAAGAGCCGGCGGGGAGGTTAGCTCGGTGGGCACTCACTTTGCAGCGATACTCCTATACTGTCGAGTACCGAAAGGGCTCCACCAACAAGGTTGCAGACGCACTTTCTCGGGCGCCCCATGATAGTGGTTGGAAGGAGGAGACGCAACCAGGGGATTGCGAGAGACTAGCTTCCCGCGCGGCCGCTCATAAGCGAGACAGCGGGGAGGGATCGATGCAACAGGAGCTCGTCGCAGTGTTAGGAGGCCGCACGAGGAAACAAAGGATCGTGGCTTGGGGTGAAGTGGTGAGCAAGGAAGAGCTTGTCGAGGCCCAAAAGGCAGATGGTTTTTGTCAGCGGGTGTTGGGGAAAATTGCGGAAATGGCAAGCAACACCGGGAACGCTGGCGGTCAAGTTAACGAACAGATTGATTCATACCTGCTGGGCCAAGACGGCTTATTGCTCCGCTACATTCCAACAATCGACGACGAGGAGGGGAACGACTCTCCGTTCAGGGTGGTGATTCCTAGGAGGCTACGGAGGCGGTTTATCGGATACTTCCACGACTCGGCCCTGGCTGGTCATGGCAGCGGCAGCAAGACTTTTCAAAAGTTATGTCGCGTCGCGACCTGGCCGGGGATGAGACAAGACACACTCCGATACGCCCGTAGCTGCCCAGCCTGCCAGAAAGCAAAGCCGCGAGGGGGAAAGCCCCCAGGCCTGATGCAGCCTGTAGTGAGTCACTACCCGTGGGAGATGGTTGCTTGCGACATCATCGGCCCACTACCAAAAAGTCCCCGTGGGAACCAGTATTTATTGGTAATAACCGATCATTTCTCAAAATGGGTGGAGTTACACCCGCTGAGGAAGCTGGTTTCGGAGCGCATCTGGGAGAAGTTGTTGGAAACTTTCATGCGCTTCGGCACACCCACCTGTCTCATCAGCGATAATGCTAGCTATTTTACCAGCAGAGTGTTCACTGACTCCTGCTTGGCGCTAAACATAAAGCACAAAAGGACGACACCATACCACCCTCAGGCTAATATCACTGAGAGAGTGAACCGAAACTTGAAGAGCATGCTGATCACACTAACGGAGAGACACAGGGACTGGGACGAACACATTGTCGAGATGGGTTTTGCAATCCGGACGACCGTCAACAGATCGACTGGGTTAACGCCTGCGCTTCTAAACTTGGGTAAGGAGCTATCGTCTCCGCTGGAGAACGGGTTACGGAATAACCAAGGTTCGACAGAGCGCCCACTCTCTAAATACGCGGCGGAGTTGAAAGTTCGCCTTTCGGATGCGTTGCACGACGCCAGAGAGAACCTCGACGCAGCAAGGATTGAACAGGCGGCCCAGTACGATAAGAGTCATCGTCACCTGGAATACAAGGTGGGGGACTTGGTCCTCAGGAGAACCCATCCTTTGAGCAATGCAGCGAGCGGATTCGCAGCCTCACTTGCTCCGAAGTGGGAAGGGCCCTACGTGGTAAAGGCACGACTGTCACGTCTTACCTACAGGCTTGCTCAGGAAAATGCGAGCGAGGAGTCTGGCCCGGTCCATATCTCAGACCTGAAAAAGTACCATCTTCGTGATCGGGATGACGATGAACGTGAACAAAACGAGGAATCCTCCGTTCCGCGTGACTCTCGCGCGCGACCGGCAACGCGGCCTAAGCGCGGTAGCCGAACAGTGCACGAACCCGTCGGTGAGAGATCTGATAGGGGCTCGGCGCGGCGCTATAATCTGCGGCCTAGAACTTGATCTAATCTTTGAAAGATGTTAATAGAGCTTGTTCTGTCCAGAAATGCCCCCCCGGAGGAACCAGAATGGGCGGCGCCATCCAGGAGGGCGACCATCCACCTCCCGGGATACCGGCGGAGCCAGCCGGGCCAACTCCCAGGGTGGTCAACCCTTCCAACGAAGGACCAGCCCGCCCAACCCACCGGGTGGTCAACCCGTTCGGCAGGTGACAGGCCAGACCGACGACCGACAGGGTGGTCAACCCGTTCGGCAGCGGACCGGCCAGACCAACCGACAGGGTGGTCAACCCGGTTGGCGAAGAACAAGGCGGACCAACCAACAGGGTGGTCAACCCGGTTGGCAGAGGCGGGGTGATCAACCCTGGCCTCGATCACATCAACAGAGGCAGGGCGGCGGAGACGGGGAGCACCGGAGAGCCTCGAGTGACCAGGCGGGCAGACGAGACTCCACGCCACGAGGAGAAGCGGTCTCGACGGCGGCTGGAGAATCAGCCCGGCGCAAGCCACCTCGCCACACCGTGGCCACCTGGACGGCCCAGGACGGCCAAGAGGCCGTCCACTTCGTGTCCAGGGTGCGATGGAGGAACCAGCCCCGTCCAAACCCTTCCCAGCTGCCCGCCCAGATCCCGCAGCCCTTCCGGGGGCATACGCTGCCCCGCTTTTCGCTACCTGACGACCACCCAGACGCCTGCTGGCTGTGCCAGGTCCCGGTGGTCCACCAGGACACGCACGAGGCCAGCCGCCGACACACTGACCTCCTGAAAAACATGGGCCGCCCCGCCGGCGTCGCAGCGGCAGTACAACTGCTTCGCCGGGATCGGCCAGACCTTCTAGCTCCTGCGGCTCTCGGCTTCAGCCAAGCTACGGGAAGCCGGAGTCCTGCCCCCGACCAACTGCTCGTCGACGGAGCCGCCGCCGAAAACCCGGCTCTCGGCCCCTTCTCCGAACACACACCGGTCCCACTGGTGCCGGCCCCCCGTTCGACAACTGTGGCCCCATCCGCGTCCACCACCACCAGCGACGCGGAGATGAATGATCTGGAGGAGTACTTGGCCAACAATCCAGCGACTCCGGATGTTACCGACGGGCCAGATTCTTTCGTCGACGGAGCCGCCGCCGAAGACCCGGCGCTCGGCCTCTTCCCCGAACACGCACTGGTGCCACCGGTGCCGGCCCCCCGTTCGGCGGCTGCGGCACCATCCGCGTCCGCCACCACCAGCGACGCGGAGATGGGCGAGCTAGAAGAGTGCTTGGCGGCCGCTCCAGGGACTCGGGATGCCTCGGACCCCCCCGGAGTTGCAGGCTTGAGGGGAGGGGAGTGTGGGGGTCAGTGAGCCGCACGGCACGCGGAGGGACGGTGCCGGGGGCGGCGAAGACGAAGAAGGGGGAGGCTCGGGGGGTGCGCGCGAGGAGAGAGGCAGTTCGGAAGCCAGAGACCAACGGACGAGACGGTGCTCAGGAGCCCAGGAAAAGCCAGACCTCACGAGCCCAGGAAGACCCGGACCACGGCGAGGCCTTAAGTAGCAATTAAACCTTTTCTCTATGATAGCGCTCCTTGTGTGACTTCCTCGGGGCGAATGGAACTCGGCCTGACCGGGCGGTACTGACAGGCGACCTACAAACTCGAGTGCGGGATTTTGGAAGTATTCTTCAATGCCCACAAGGTGGTGTTAGGTTGTGTCCGATAACATCGCATAAGACGTCCAGGCAGCCGCACCAACGACAGAGAAATATTCATGCATACACATGCAGTTTCGTCGTTCCTTGAATTTCAAACTTGGGAGCGCGATTTTCGAAGCGTTCTTCAATTGCCACGAGGCAGTCCTAGTCTAAGTCCAATAAAACCGTTTAACAGGTTCACGAAATGCTTTCTACCTAATACATCCTTATTGATTCCAAAACGCTATGGAAGTTTCGTCCACTGTGTTATACTCGGTTTAATACGAAACGCCTAAGCGGACTCTATTGGCGACGTGCGCGATCGAAAGCGTCGCTGTGGTCGGCCTTCCGCGATTGGCCGAATGCTGACTATGACGTCAGCAAAGGATTTCTCATCGACGGAAATAAGAGGAATGGAAGAACTTCAATTTCGACGGTGTTGGTAGAGTTGCTTTAAGAGCGCAATGATTTCAAGCTTCCACCATGCTCCTTACAAACACCATCGAACTTGTTGTTCGCAAGGTAATGACGTCACGAAAGGTAACCATAGAAGGGCGCCACTGAAACATCTCGACGCTAATAGTGCGCGCTCGCACCTTCACCGTTCATTCGGTTCATCTGCTCCAAAATTACACTTTAACTGCTCCGACTCACAGCTCAGCTGTCGCAGTGTTTTATACTACGGGTAGCGCAAGTGTTTAACAATAATTTTGCTTTCTAATCCAACCAAATGCATGAAGTATGCCGTGACGTTGCGGTTTTAGTCCGCCATTGTGCAGGGATTCAACGGTTGCCTACAGAGGGCAGTCTTTCTTATGGCCCTGTCACACTGCGGAAACAGTCGGAGAACTTTGTCCTTCAACACGAGGAAAACATGTTCTCGGGGACCCTGTCACATTGCGGAAACATCAACAGTCCGGAAACATGTTGCTGTCGTCCGAAAACCATGTTTCCCAACTTGTTCTCCGACACTCGGGGAACATCCTGTCACAGCGGGAAAGCGTGTCGGAAGAACACAAATTGCCTCCTCTCCTGCGCGCTGCCTCTATCCCTGCCAAGCACGCGCGCTCGTGCAGTGCAAGCACTGTTCTGGGCCACATGCTCGCGCTTGTAGCATCGGCGTCTGGACCGAAGCTGAAACGAAGTATAGGCGGCTACACTTCGTCTCACCTTAGTATGGACTATTGTTAGCCGCGCGTGCTAAAAGCGCGAGCTAGTCGCTTTGAATGAAGCCGTGGCGGCTGCACGAGCGCTCGTGCAGCAAGTGCTCTAGTCAGGGCAGTCAAGGCTGGCCGCTCGCGCTAGCACAGCCTTCGCGGTTAGTCCATGCTAGGGTGAGACGAAGTATAGGCTCAGATCCGCTGGCTCCGCTCGCCCCTCGAATCGTTGCCATTTTGAATCGCCGTCTCATCACCGTCGCTCTACCGTAGTCGATTCATCAGCCGCGCGAACCATCTCGTGTTCTCTGGATTTGGCGGTTGCGTTCTGCTACAGGGCTAGACCCTTGCAGGATGGCATACGCGCCGGCCACAGCAGCAGCTTCTGCTTTGGTGCTTCTTTGTGCCATCGATTCAGATGATTCTGACGTTCAGCTGCCGCCGCGCAAGAAGCCGCGTTCAAAATGGACCAGCGAGTGGCTCGCAAGAGTGCATCAACAAGGTGCCTATGAGAATTTGATGCGGGAGTTGGCTCTGAAAGATTCTGAGGCCTACCGGCGTTGGATTCGGATGGACACCGGCTCCTTTGAGGATCTCCTAGCAAGGGTGAAATCGCGAATCGAAAAAAGGGACACAAATTTCCGGCTATGTGTCCCGGCTGGAGAGCGACTGGCCATCACGTTGCGGTACCTGAACTGATCGAATAAACTCGACCGCTCCGACAAACCACACAGTGTAAGAAGGGATGTGCTAATTGCAATAGTGATGGGGCTGCTTAGAAATGGGGAGTTGTCAATTATTGAAGTGTTCTCGTGCGACTATCGGTACTGAAAAATATAGATGTTGCCGTGTTGCTGGAAAAAATTCGCTCAGCCACCGAAATGGGCAACACGTGTCGCCCGACACAAGTTGCCGAGGTTTCCGTTGCCAAAAGCTGTCACACCGAGACAACATTGTCGCTGTCGTCCATGTTGTGTTGCTGTTTCCTCAATGTGACAGGGTTGTCGGGCAACAGAGCCGACAGCCGACATGTTTCCCAACTGTTGAGAAACATGTTTTGTTGATGTTTCCGCCGTGTTTCCTCAATGTGACAGGGCCTGTAAAGGGTCTATTAAAGCCCGAAAACATATAGTTCCAACCGAATCTCAAAAAGAAACCCGACGTTTCGAAACAGGCTCGGTGTCTTCTTCAAGGTTAACTTAAAGCACGCGGAGTAGTAGCAGCTTCTAACCTCATCGTCTTCAAAATGTAAAACAAATATTATAAAAAAGAAAATTGAGAAATCGTTTGGGTCGGATTTATTTTCGAGATTTGGTTGCAGTTATTTATTTTTTTTTTCGCAATTTCGTCTACTGGGATGTTGGGAGTGGTTGGGCGGAAAAGAGTATGTTGGCCCGATGTAGAATTCCTTTCGCTTGCGATTCAAAAGCAAGAAACACGTGGCGACATTTTCACATATTAAAGCGATAGCTTTGAGGAGCTCGTGTTAGAGAAAAGCCGGCGTCAGTGTGTGCCGCGAAAATTCCGATCGGACGATAGGGTTATTATGTGACAGCCACATAATATCGCGCGTGAATTTTAAACAACCTTCAACGCTCACATGATACGTGATGTCACGCGTGGAATGAAACTAAATAAACCATGACATGTAACGCGAACTAAAGTTTGTTTGTTTGTTTATTGTTTGTTTGTTTATTTATTCGCCGCATGTCTCAAATGATTTGTAATAGACCCTTTCCGGAATGGACCTTTTGTAGAAATACGCGGTGCGCATGCACGGAGTATTTGATGCGCCTGGGTTCGAGAGTATCTAGTTCCAAACAATCCGCCATCTTGCATTTCTCGCCTTTGGGCGCTTTGGAGACCATCGAGAGTCGAGACTCAAGTTTTGATGTTGCGAACAAGGTGAACACGAGTCATCGTACTGACCACGCCCGTTCTAGATTAGGACGTGCACCACAATCATGCCGGTGATGTGTGTACAGGTAAGTTGACTTGTCATTTTTGCAAGCGATAGAGCTTTGCGAAGTGCGGCGATGATCACATCTCTTTGATTGCAGGGAAGCCGGCGTTAGACAAGGCACGCCCGAGACATCGCGACTCAAAATGCTTCGAAAAGCAGCGAGTTTACCCAAAAAGAAAACGAACCGGTAGCACACAAGAAGCCTAAGGTGCACGTTGTTTTCGCTACAAATACTCTCCAACCCAGTGCGCCTCAGGTTCGCCCATCGCCCTATAGGTGGCAGCACATATTCGCCAAAAGGTCCATTCAGCGCCATCTGGTGGCTCAAATGGCAGTTTAACGTTTACCGTACTAACGGCGGCAATGCACCTGTGGTCTGCAGTATTTTATGGGGCAACGTCACTTTCGCAAGTCAACGGTAAACGAGAACGCGCGCTTCACTGTACAGTTCTTTTTCAATCTCTTTCAGTGTCGATGGCGAAGAAGATGCAACCCATCAGATCGAAACCTCAGCCAACATAGACGCCTCAATGAAATTCTATACACCAAGGGGCTTCGAAGCCGAGTGTGTGCTACTAACAGATGGACTGGGCGCGAGTTAGAAATGAACGCTTACGCAGCTCTTGCATCCAATTCCTGCTTCACACCGCGCTAACGTCTAAAATGTATAGGCATCGAATCATTTGCTTAGGAGCATCTTCAACTTCTTTCTTCATCACTAAACAGACGGCCGCCATTAGTATAGCACATAAGTAGGGTGTGTACTTTCCGGTGTTTATTTGTGGGAAAAATCGCCGGATGTTTTTCGGTGTTTATTTATTTTCGAAACACCGGTGTATTTCGGTGGAACGTCTCACGACGAGGCTAAAATCGGTGATTATCGGTGAAAAAAAAATGCGATTGATCACAGACAGAGAGTTCCAATTTTATTCACATATTTCATACACTTATTCTCGAGGAAGCATCTATTTCTCACGCTTGGTTATTATAGTAGATGCAAGCATATTTCGAGAGGCTTGCATCCGTCATGGCAGCACGTTCCTTGCGGTTCACAACCCGCAATTTTAAAAACGCACGCTCCTCATTTGCGCTGGACACAGGAAATCCAAAAATGTCCAGCGAGGCTTGGGACAGTAGTGGCCAGTCAGGTAAATGAAAGAAACTCTGATTCTAGGTCACTCAGCTTGCGCTCATCTCGGAGGACCAGCCGATAGCTACTTACATAAGGCACAAATCCCTCTGGCAGCTCCACTTTTATGCACGAATTAACAATTTGCACTCGGAACCAGAACGACGATTCATCCATGAAATCTAAGTCATCAGAGATGTTTCGGGAAACATTCCTAAACCACTTGCTTTGAATCATCTGATAGAAGGCAGAGAAGGAATCAACAAGCTTTAACGCCTCACGTTGAGGAAACCCGCAGACGCGGGACGGACGCGCCTTCTCAAACACGTCTGCAATTTTTTTTACAGAACGGTTCTTTTTTATACAGCGAAAAACCACCACGCCAACAAAACCCTTTTTTCCGCTTCCCCAAAAGCCCATGGAAACTAAACAGATAACAATGAACGCATCTCAGTTCTCAAAGGTCAGTAGCCCTGTACGACACGGATGTTGGCAGTGTCTTCCAGGAACCAGAGCAACCTCTGAATACATGGCTTGCACCGACATCACTTGGCCAGACGCTATGGGGAAAGGGCACGTGAGAGCGTACCCTCCACTGTGTTCATTTTTCTACAAAAGGGGGCCATGGGAGACACAATAGGGGAAAGGCGTGTGAGAGCTTAGCTTCCACTGCGTTAACTAGACCTCTACGAGGAAAGGGTTTCGCTAGGTCGTTTTTTTTCGACCGGTGGTTTTCGGTTTTAACCAGGGCGAAAATATCCAACCACCGGTGCTTTTCGGTTTTAACCGATTTTGTATTTTCGTCACCGACGGATGTTTATCGGTGTTTTTCGGTTAAAACCGGAAAATACACACCCTACACATAAGCCATTTTTCAGATAATGATAGTGATAAAAGTTGCCAGACTGAATTCCGGAAAGGGTCTATTATCCCAAGAATGTTAGGCGGAGGCGGGATTTGAATCCATGACCCTTCGGTTACGCTCGAGCCAGACACGCTACCAACTGGGCCACGCACACACGTTTTTTCTAATTTATCCGTTTAGACAACTTCATAAAGCACACAGTCATTCAACCACGTACACGTTGTTCTAAAGCAAATAAGCCACTTACCGGCGGGTGCCAGTGCATTAAAAAAATTTTAAACACACAAACTCATCTAGTGTTGGCAACCAACCACGGCGTTCAGAGAGTGCACGGTATGCCTCGTGAATAATATATGCCTCCCTTTCAATTAAATTTACTCTAACTGTTTTGATATTCGGATCCGCATCACTAACATTCATTCTTGTCCTCCACAAGCTGGAGGCCGAAAGCATGAACGTATCGTAGAAGACTCCTCTCTTGTTTTCCAGTGGAAAAAACGGACGCCTTGCGCAACTAAAGGTAAATAAATCTTCAGCGTGCGCTGAAGAATATCCCAATGGAACACAAATCCTACACTCAATAAATGCGTAATCTATCAACTCGGGTTTCTTGCAGATGTTTAAAGGGGCCCTGCAATCCTATTTAAGCATCTACCTTTTTTTGCTCTTGTGGTTCCGGCAACCCAGCAGGCACGGAGAGAGTAACTAAATATCAGTGCGTCATATTTTAACCGGACGACACGAAAACCTCCTCCTACAGGGGCGCCCCGTGGTGTCCAACGCGCGCGGCATGTGACGAAATCGTGACGTTGTTGGTTCTGACGTCACCGAGGCGAGAGAGCTGCCCCGTTCCCGGGCAGCTCTTTCTCCATGGCCTCACCTCCTTTCCCCTTCTTCCCCTCCCTTCCCACATTCCTCAGTCACCGCGGGCACGGGAAAAGGGGGGACGGAGGACGAGGGACGTCACGAAGGAGATATGTTTTTCAGGAATCCTGGCAGATGTCTACTCACACACTCTACCCATAGTTGACTGGGAGTCGGTCGAATCATAAGTGGTCTTTCAGTTGTTGAGAAACATAGTGTTTGCATGTTTCGCAGCGAACGATTATGTCTTGGATCTCGGATGTCATTCTAAGTCAAGACATCAAAGTCCTTTTTTTTTTACCTTTGGCGAGGCCAGGGTGTTCTTCAAGCGCTCTTCTCAGTAGTTATTTTAGGAGAAACGTAGGGAAAACAGCCTTCCATTCTTTAAGAAGTATGCCATTGATCATGGTCAGTTGTGACACCATGTATCAGAAAAGACGCAGGGCAGGCATGGTAAGACGTAGAGAAAGGTTTAAAAGGTGCCTCAATATGTTCATGCGTTTCCACTGCAAGTCCTATGCTTTGTAGTTGTTCGTCATCTCAAATTAAAAAAACCAAATGATCGAATGTTTGTTTACTCAATAGATTTATCAGAACATCAAACGCATCTACTTCCACGTTGTCATCTTCATTCTGGTCAACCGCCGTTTTCCATAGTGGTGCCCTTTAAAGTGTCTCTACCAAGAGCAGTTGCTTGCCAAAACAGACTGGAACTCGTAGTCGTAATTCTTGTGGCGGTTAAAGAAACACTAAAACATGGCGGCATGTGTCTAAGGGTTTTTTTTTTAAATAGAAATTAATGGTTTGTGATCTGTTTCTACGATTATATTTTTTTCATGGATGGGGCAGAGTCAAGCACAATACATGTTTAAAGTAACACACTTCTTTTTTTGTCGGAAACATAATAGCTTCCTAGTTTGGTCACAGTAGCATTGACTATTGTGACAGGATCGTCATTATTTGAGACGAAAAATAAGCTACTGTCATAAGCATATATAACGAATTTTGCAGTGCTTATGTTTACAATATCATTTATGTACATATTAAAAGTTAAGGATCAGGAATACTCCTCTGAGGAGCAACCTTTGTGAACAGATTTGGCGTTAAAAGAATATTGGCCAATAGATACATATGGGCTACAATTCTGCAAGTAGGATTTTAGAAGATAAAGGTAACCCATGGATACCATGAAATTCTAGTTTTTAAGTAAATTGTTATGATTGATAAAATGAAAAGCTTTCGCGAAAACAACGAATTCTCCTAAAACCAACATTTTTCCCTCGAACTTTTTTAAAGATGTATTATTTTTGTTCTAATAGTTCTAACTCAGTCACCTGGCATTTCCTAAAACCAAACCGTGCGGATGTTAGCAAATTATATTTTTCAGACAATTATAATAAACGAGCCAGATTGGTCAAAGAAAGTCAGCATTGGTGCTGCAGTGAGTGACGCTTTGATTTTTCCCATTATTTGTCATGAGCTGGTTGTCCACTCAAAGAGTGATGAGTCTTTCAGAAGATCTTGCATCTTTTCCGTCTTATCCAAAAGTTGTGGCTGGAAGTTGCTGAAGTATGTAAAAACCAGCCCCCGTTGCACTCCTTTCTTGGTTGGGAAGCAGGCATCTCTATGACGCATATAAAGAGTTCGGCATCAGGTTGTATGCCAGCTTTGATTACTCGGTCACCCTGAAAGATGATTTATCTGACTCAGAACTGGCATTTTTTTACGTTTAATGTTAGGCTACCTTCTTGAGCAGCTTTAAGTATTGTTAAAAGTCGTACATTTGGCTCTTCACGCGTTGTACCCTTTATGAGGATGCCGTCACTGTATACATGAACGCCCAACAGACCTGCGAAGAACAACGTAATTGTTTTCTAAAAGACCTCCGTTACAGGCAAGGCACCGAAAGGCGGACAAAAAAAAAAAAACGATATTTACCAAACGGAGCTCCGAAGGAGCAGGTAGGCGATGTTCTTCGTTCAGTGGAATCTGATGGAAACACGCGTTGCCATCCAACCTTGAGAAAAATCGCGAGCCAGACAGCTACGATTTGATGTCCTCTCTTCTTGACATTTCATAATGCTCGCGCTTCCCCTAGGCTTTCGTTGACCGATCCGGAATTCATGCACGTACGAAGTTTGTTGTCTTTCTTACCAGCGACGACCAGAGGGCTAACCCAGTCCGGCGGTTCTTCCATCTTGACTATAATTCCAGCCTGTTGCATCCTGTCCAGCTCCTGTTTGAGGGGTTCTTTGAGAAGCAAAAGTACTCGACAGGTTGCTTGGATAACTGGCTTAGCTCCGTCTTTAAGAAACGTTTTATACTTTTTCTCGATACACCCGAGGTCGTCGAGCAGTGTTGGAAACCTGGGTGCGATGTTTTGTGCGTAGTAATTGTCACGTGACACACAGTGGACATGGTTTATCAGTCCAAATGACTTGCAGGTTCTGAGACCAAGAAGCGCCAGAATCGTTTTCTCGACGATAAAGAAGTCTAGCGTAGCTTCCGTCCCATTGAAATTGACACGCAGTTTAGGAATTTCAATGTTCCTGATGACTCCTCCGGAGTAGTTTCACAATACAGCCCTCGCGGATTTCGGCGCACATGCTCCGTTCAGTTCCTTGAAAACTGATAGTTGCAGCGGGTTAGCTTGACAGCCGGTATCCAGCTTCAGTTGGATTTTTTTTTTTTTTGCCACGAATGATTGCGGGTGTGATCTATTTGGCACGGCTGCTTCCCATCTTCGAAACTGCAAAATAATCGTGGCTGTGTACGCCGTGGATTTCAATTTAAAATTGCAACAAGCGAAAAAACACTTTTTTTTGCATTCGTGGCAGATGCTTGGTATGCTGGACACTTTCAAGGCTCGTGATGCGTGTTGCATCTTTCACACTGGTTGGTAGTAGACGAGCTTATCTTTTGTCTGCCTGAACAAAGGGGCCACGCTCTTATCAGGGTCTTCCCAAGTGTTTAGCCGTTGCCTGGATACATCTGCGTCTTTCCAGAACGTGACTACTTTGTGCAAAGTTAAATCGTCTTCTAGAATTAGCTTTTCACGTACTCTCTTGTCGATGAGTTCATATACAATTTTATCTCAAATTATAGAATCGAACACCTACACGAAATTTATGACTGCTTCTACAGCATCACATATCGATAAAAGTATCCAATGCTTCGCCCTCATGTTGCATCCGAGTCCTGAATTTGTAGTGCTCATAGGTTTCATTGCATTTCGGCGTGCAATATTCATCGAACTTAGTCACGAAGACATTGTAGCTATTTCTCTCTTCATCCGGCAGTCCAATGGTGTTGAAGATTTCGATAGCTTCATCCCCCGAGACGTGCAGAAATATCGCCGCCTTCTGTTTATTGGTATCTGCCTAGGTCGGCTGGATGGCGATGAGGTAGAGGTCCAGGCGTTACCTTGCGCCAGTTTCGGCAACATTTCTGAAGTGTCACAAACAATCAGGCAGAAAAAGTCCTTCCATAATCGGACGAAAAAGAGAGTCACTTCTGACACTATGTATCAGGAACGAAGGGGGGCAGTCATGGTCAGTAGTGAACGAACCACTTCACTTTATTTTGCTCAATGTACATGTTTCTAGCTAGCATACCCCAATACAGGTCCCAAGTGACAGTAAGCTCCTGTAAAGTAAACAATTAGTAAACACGTACGCTGCTCGGAAGGTGGAAACACTGTGACAACTGAGGTGGGTCGTCAGAGCCGCTAAGGTTTCATTTCGGAGTAGATAGACCGAATGAACGGTAAGGGTGCGAGCGCGCACCTTAGAGTCCGCATAGGCGTTTCGTATTAAGCTGAGTATGAAACACTGAACGAAATTTCCATAACGTTTTGGAAGCAATTAAGGTGTGTTAAATAGAGAGTATTTCGTGAACCTGTTAAACAATTTCGTTGGACACAAACTAGGATCGCCTTGTGGTAATTGAAGACCACTTCGATCATCGAGCGCCCAAGTTTGAAATCTAGGGAACGACGAAACCGCCTGTGTATGCATAAACTTTTCATTGTCGTTGCTGTGGCTGCCTGAACGTCTTATCCAATGTTATTGGACACAACCTAACACCGCCTGTAGGTTACGGAAGAATACATTTAAAATCGCGCACTCAAGTTTCAAGCGTTTAGCTCCACCTAATTTCACGCCCGTGGTTTCGCTGGCTCAACACCTACCCAACTTTCTTCGTTTTATCGCCCAAGAACCTTTCTTGCACAATTAGCGAAAACGCTTTGTTTTTATTGTTTTTATTGTCAGCAGTTTTATGTTTGTGTCTACGTGACATCATGGTGTCATGGGACGAAGTATTGTCACGTGACATCATGAAATCACGTGACTAACGGTGTCACTTGACCTCATTAAGCTGCCTGGCGTCACTGTCCGCCGCGACTTGACATAAGAATGTCATGTCATGGTATCAGCTGATGCCAGGTAACGGGTGACGTGATGCGCGGCGTGACGTCAGAGTCGCGTCGATCGGCGGGACGTCAGCGGCGTGACGTCAATGTGGAACCTTTTGGCGGAGTGCTGGAAATGGCCCGCGGCAATATGAGCGCGGTCAACGGCGCGAAACCCGCGAAGTGTCCCACTAACTGCTATTGCAGTAAAACACACCCACAAAAAAAGGTGATGCGCGCAGTGACGTTGCACTTTCGACGCTGTTTGATTGGCTCGTCGGCTCGTTGACCGCGCTCCAACGTTCACTATCTTATGGAATGACTTGCACGTTCTACGATGTTAGTTGTTCCGCCATTCTGAAGTGGTTCCGACCTTTTAATGATTGGTACGTGACTTCCCAAAGGGGTCCATTCACACCAACCAGGCAGATTTCTGTCGAATATGTTTATTTCCAGTAGATGCACTCATATGGCCGTGCGCATGACCGAGAAATAACGCTTCTCCGTACATCTAGAAAATTTGTGCTTAATCTTACTATAAGTATGGTGCCTGGAACGCGTCTCCGACTGGTGTGTTTACCGCGTCCAAAAAAGTGGTTCCTCAATTTCCGCCTGATGACGTCATAAATGTGTCATGCTGTCGCCAATCGCGATCCTGGCGGCGTCCCAACAGTTGTGGTGTATATGGCTGACGCCTGTTCTGCTGTAGGTCGCTCTCCACTGTCACAGTCCACGGAAGCTATAGCAGCCGGATGTTGAGACGCGTGGGACGCCGTGACGACAGCGACACTCGCGTCCGCTCGTGCGTTTCGCCAGCATTTCTACGGCTAACCGCTAGGGTCGCGACAGGCAACAGCATGACACTCCGGCTTCTATGACGTCATTTGTTGATACTTCGGGACCACTTTTGATGTATGGGCGGGGTAGGGCGCTAAACTCACCAGTCGGAGACGCGATCCAGGCATCATACTATACGTGTAAAAGATAAGGAGGTCAGAATTACCTTGCCTAGTCAGTTTCATCCTAGCTCACTCCTGAACAATCTATGATGAATATTCAACTTAGCGAGTATAACAGATAAGGAGCTGACCTTAGCCGTGCCGACTCACTCTCCCGACGACGACGCAAGGCCTTCGTCAACGTTCCACCAAGATATGTTCTGACATCTCGTTCACATACTACTTGGAGTATTAAACGCTTCATATTGGGCGGGCATCGCATTTTTGCCTCCGACGTTCCAACCCGAGTCAAATGGCAGATTAGTTTTTAGCTAGTTGAGGAATCGAAACACCAGATCGCGGAAGACGCATAAGCAGTGCCGTTTCATAAAAGTGGCGCCTCCTCAAAATGATTAGCAGGTTCTTATGAAAGCTTTAATATGTGAAACTTTCTTCATGTGTTTGTTGATTTTCAAATCAAGCGAAAAGAATTCTACATCGGGCCAACGCACCCTTTACCGCCGCACCACTCCCAACATCTCCGTAAATGAAAGTTAAAAAAGTAGCTCCGACCATATCTAAAAAAAAAGAAAACGGCGAAGACGATTTTGAAACGTTTTATTATTTTATTTTACATATTGGAGACGACGAGGTTAGAAGCCGCTGCTGCTCCGTGTGCTTTCAGTGGCCCTCGAAGAAGAAACCGAGCTGCTTTCGAAACGTCGGGTTTCCTTTCGAGATTTAGTTGCAGCTATATTTTTCAAACATTAATTCTCACCCAACCAAGCAGATTTCCGCCGAAAATGTCTATTTCCAGTAGTCGTACCTACATTTCCACGTGCATGACCGAAAAGGAACGCTTTTCCCTCCATCATGAAGATTCGTGTTCATTCTTATCACGAGTGTAAAAGATAAGGAGGCCAGAATGACCATGCCTAGTCAGTCTTGCCTTATCTCACTCTAGAACATTCCAAGTCGAATATTCGAGATATCGAGTGTAGTAGTAACGGAGCTGACCGTGGCCGTGCCGGCTCACTCTCTCGACGACGACGCACTTTTTCGGAAGCGCTCGAATCTGCGTTTCCACAGACTGCCGACGTCCGCGACGCTCTGTAGTTACCTTTGACTACCCCTTTTGGTTGTTCGTTAATTTTGGGAACAAGTTTGCCCCATCAAACGTTTGTTTCAGTTCATTATTCATCGTCCCTTCGCCATCATCTGCGACAATCATCCGTTTCAGGACAGGTGTGAAAATATTCGAGTAAGACACAATCCAACATTTCTACATGACTTGAAATGCTTTCATTGTATCACCAATCCTTTCGCGGTAAGACTATTTCTTTGATGCAGAGCGCACGCTTGCCTGTTTCTTTTGCAGTAGTTATTGGGACGTCAGAACGCCGAGCTTTTATTGGCTCGATTTGAAGGATAGTGAGTAGACCTCAAGGCACTGAGGTCTACCCTCTATCCTTCCAATCAGAGCCAATCAGTGCTCGGCGTTCTTACGTTACCGCAACCTCTGCACGAGAAGTAGACACACTTGTGGTTTGCATCTTTCTACTAGTAAAGGGTTCGTTAACTCGTTCAGGTCTCCGAGCGAGTAGTTTCTTTCTAACTCAGTTGGTATAGAACACTGAAAAACTACTAGTGTGAGCCTCCAGACTTAGTTTGATTTATAAGCTTTCACGAGCAAACGAGTGACTAGTTGAAGACTAACTTTCGCGTCAGTGCATTAGGACGGCGTAATACACAATACAATTTAATATTTTTTTATTTGCGTTCTAAGGCCATACGAAGGGAGCGAAGTAAAAGATGGTGGAAGGTGCGTGCAATTATTAGATAGTTGTGGCGTATTTAAATAGTTGTAATATCTTAAAAAGGTACATATTGTCCCGAATGACAAGTGATGGAGGCAGCGAATAACGGAAGAAATTGAACGTTTAATGGGGCGAACTTGTGCCCAAAAATAAAAAAAGGAAACAAAAGATACAGCAGAGCGTCGCGGGCGTTGAAATCGGCGTAAGAGCAGAGTCGAACGCTGGGGCGAGACTGCCTCGACACGCGGAGCATCTGTTTGTACCTGCGTGTTTCTCTGGAGCATTCGTCCTAGAACTTTAGGCTCGTACAACATTCGTAACTGGATCGGACAATAAGGCTCTCAAACTTCCGAGAACGCCTCAGTAGAAAGAATAAATAAAAGATTCCGCTCTCTGGAATCGAACCCGGACCCTTCGCGCGACAACCAATCACGCTACCCACTCGGCCATGCACGCGCTCGCTCGGCAACGCGCGTGGCATTACTCCCCCCTTTTAAAAGCTCATCGCCTCGATGCGACTTTCCGGGAAACAAAACATCAATACGAACAAAAATAATGGCAAACTACCGAAACTTGTTAAATAGAGTCCTATCGAGCGTGTACAAAACACGATTCACAATCCTATCGATCGTAGTTCGGCTTGAGGCGCACGACGTGGACGGCTTCTGGTTGTTCAATGCGGCGTGATGAAGTCCGTATTCCGTCGGGCATCACCTCGTAGTTCAGATCCCCGAGTCGACGAAGCAATTTGTAGGGTCCGAAGAAGCGTTTCAGCACTCTTAAAAAAAAAGGGTACTGTAGTACCCTCCTTAAGGGGGTAACCGACTTGCACACAGGGCAACCCCTTTTGGAGGTATCGTTACCCCCTGCAACGAGGGTGCAAACTTACCCCCTGTGTTAGGGTGCAACATTGCCTCCTTTTGGAGGTAACCTCAGTTCCCTTTGGTGTTAAAAGTACATCCTTTCAGGTTCAGCTTTTACCTCCTTTAGGGGGAATTTCAACCCTTTTGAGAGGTAAGACGACGTAATTGAGGGCGCTGCTTTTACCTCCTTTTGGAGGGAACTATAATCCACTTTGGGGTTAAATGAACACGATGAGGAAAACAGCTCAGAAATCGCGGACTCCGAAGAACAAACTTGACAGAAAAGTGCTGTCCTGTCGTGTTTGTTCTTCAAAGTCCGCGCTTTCCGAGCTGTTTTCCCCATCATGTATAACAGCAACCAACAGGCCCAGTTTACCACCTTATTACAGGTTAAATGCACACTTGATGGAATCCCTTTTACCCCCTAAAGAAAGATACTATGGCCCTTTGTGGGTGTGATGGTACGTGCTTCAAGGGTGGGCCTTTTAATAGATGAAGACGGCCTAGTTCTGAAAGTAAATGACAATGTTTTATTGTGGCTGTCACAAACAAAATGGCATAAAAATCAATGGCATGACTAGACATCTTATAGAAGTTCTAAGATGAAACCACTAAGCGCAATAAAGGCATCTGGAACAACACTTTCGGGGCTCTAGTCGTAGCTAAAGATGATCTAGAGGCAGAATGCAACCAGGACTGCCTCAGCAGGCGACGCGGCATCGAGGTCTCCCTCCACTGCCACATAGCTGGGCGCCTCAGGATTATTTAGGCTTGAGCTGACAGCCACCGGGTAGATTGCACTGCCTGCCTGGAACCAAAAAAATGTGGAAATCATGTGATATGAAGTTGAAACATATCACCCCCAATTCGAAGAAACTGTGAAAAAATATTAGATTTTTCTAAGACGCATTTGGAGCATTTGATGGGCCACTGATTCCATCATTATAAAGCACGGACCATACTTACCAGACGTGACCAGTTTGACTGTTGACTAACTACCACTGACTAAAATTATCACATGGCGGGTGGTAATCCTAGATTAGTCAGCACTTTGTATTCACCGGTCATGTTTAAATTTGTCACCCCGATTTACTTAGGTGACTAACAAATCTTAGTCAAAGGGGTAGAACTACTGTAGCAGGTTAGTATATGCAAGTGCTTATTGTTGGGCGAGTTGGTATTGTACGTGAAAAAAAACATGATTTCTCTTTAAGACAAGGGCAGAGGAAGAACATACACCACAGAGCGCTTCACCACATTAGCTACTCAGCACCACAGCAGATTCCTATGACCGCCAAACCCTAACTGCCGAACTCTGGCAAATATGCAAATATTTTTGCCGAAGTGCTCTGTCAGATTAAAATTGAATTTATGTTTTATTTAGACATGAGAAGAATAGGACACAAGGACGAAGACACAGAAAAAGAACACACCGAAAAAGACACACTTAAGCGCCTTGTGTGTCTTACTCTAATTTATTTACTCGAAGTGTACCCCCAATTTTCTCTGGAAAATGAACGAACACCACACACACAAAGAAAAGATAAAAATAAAGAGCCCCATTTCAAGGGCACAAATGGGAACAAGAAAATCACAATAAAATATCGCACTACGCTTACCTGCAGTAAACAGTGTTAAGAACTGTCACAAGATGCGTCCAAGGTAGCAGGCATCCAGTACTTTCGACGAAATCACAATGCAACGTTGCCGCAGGGCGAAATGAATATATTAAATCAACTTCAAATAATGCAAACTTGAGCCATATCTAACTCGCCTACTGAATGATTAGACTTTTGAAGAAGCCTGATCACACGCAAAAAAAAAAAAAGCCTAGACAACACTATAATTGCTAGTCTCTCTGCCGGCAACAACTTAATGACCTTTTTCAGTAATATACTACTTTGAATGTTTGCAAAGCGCACGAATAATTTCTAACTGCCGAGTGTCGATCTTCGGCAAATATATAAATATTCTTGCCGAAGTAATTTGCCAGATTAAAATTGAATCTATAAATTTAATTAGACATGAGAAGAACAGCACACAAGGACAAAAACACAAAAAAGTACACCGAAAACGACACACTCAAGCGCCTTGTGTGTCTTGCTCTCATTCATTTACTCGAAGTATACCCTCAATTGTCTCTCGGAAATGAACGAAAAACAGACACACAAAATCAACATAAAAGTCAAGAGCCCCATTTCAAGTGTACAAAAGGGAACAAGAAAATCAAAATAAAATATCGGACTCCGCTTACCTGCAGTAAGCAGTGTTAAGAACTGTCACGAGATGAGTCCAAGGTAGCAGGCATCCAGTACCCTCGACGAAATCACCCTACAACGTTGCCGCAGGGCGAAAGAAATATATTCAATAAACTTCGAATAATGCAAACTTGAGTTATATCCACCTCGCCTACTGAAAGATTAAAGTTTTAGAAATGCCGGATCACAAGCAAAGAAAATGCCAAGGCAATACAATTGCTAGCCTCGCTGCTTGTAACAACTTCATGACCTTATTCCGTAATATACTACTATTAATGTTTGCGAAGCGCACGAATAATTAGCTCAGACATTTATATTCGGTATTTCAAGGTAACGTGACATTTTACCAAACTATTTATTAAACCTCGTTAAATTAAAAAAAAAAAACACAAAAACGTTGATATAAACACCAGTGTTAAAGACTGACTTTTACAAATATCAACGACGTTCAGAATTAATCGCGCCGGTTGGCCGGTGCCGCCAATGAATGCCTCATGGAGTACGGCTCTGCGAAAAAAACACACAGACAAAAAAAAACACCTTATGAGATTTTCAAATATTTGATAACATGCTCAATTTAACGTCCGTCGCGACCCATCAAGGTCCCCAAAAAGATAAAACCTCATACCCCCCACGCCTTAAACGTAGGCGACCCCCGATTCAAAACGCGTCTTGTCACCCGGCCGCCCGGTTCGCCGAACCGCCGCTCTTTCCCTCCCTACACCCGTACACACATACACCGGGAAAAGCTGCTGGCTACGCCACTGGTTAGCGTATGTCAACCTCCTAAATATGCGCTAGTGCAAGCGACAGTCATTCCTGTTCTTGCTCTTTATGAATTTCGATGGTCTAAACCGAGTCTGCGTTCGCGCCACACACTAATTTTATCGAACGCTTGACGCCTTCAGACGTGCCAACATGTCCGCCAACCATTTGTCTAAGGAAGACGGGGGTCGTCTTCCCGGGCGGACATAACCGACGCCAACTGCCGCCCGCGCAGAACATTTCCTTACCTGCATACGGTGCACACGACTTGGGTCTTCGACTGAAGTCAGTGCAGCGCTCTCGGTGACCTCGTAAGAAGAGACTGAGCCGAACAGAACAATAAAGAACGTTCCTGCGCTGGGACGCCTTCGTCGAACGTTCGAGACGAAAGACCGTTATGCCGGGAGCGTCGGCGCCTTCCCCGCCGACGCTCCCGGCCGGCCGGGCAGGCGCTCTCCCTAGCATGCGCGATTAATGACGTGTCATACGAGGAGACCAATTAACAAACTCGTTTGCGCCTTCCCACAGCCAATCGCAGCGCCCAGGATTTGGCAGTGCCCAAACAGGTGCACCCTCTGGGAGGTAATATTTGACTCCTTGGTTGCTCCTTCGCGGCGAACTTCACCTGGTAGCACCGCATTCTTAGTGTCTGCTGCGCCTGAGGAGGTAACAAGCGGAGCTCTTCCCCCCTGGCCGGGAGGAGGGTGGTAAAAGGGGTCTGTTACCTCCTTTTGTTCCCCTTTTTTCTAAGAGTGAGGAGTTTCTCGCTTAGACCGCGTCGTCGTATCGGGGTCCAGACCCACACAAGGTCTCCGGGCTTGAAGCGAACGTCTATCCGACGAAGGTTGTACCGGGTGGCGTCGACACGCTGTTGATCTTGAATCCGGAGTCGGGCGAGCTGGCGAACTTCTTTAGCTCGTTGAGCCACCACCTGGGCGTCGTGGCTCCCATCTTTAGCTGGTTCGTGGGGCAGCATCGCGTCGAGCATGGTCGTTATTTTTCTGGCATGCACCAGCTGAAACGGTGTTACTCCTGTGGTCCCTTGCACCGCCGTGTTGTAAGCAAACGTGGCGTAGGGTAACACCTCGTCCTACGTCTTGTGCTCTACGTCGACATACATATAGATCATGTCGGCGATAGTTTTGTTTAGTCGTTCCGTTAGTCCATTTGTCTGTGGGTGGTACGCAGTGGTTCGACGGTGGCTGGTGCTACTGAGACGAAGAATTTCCTACATCACACAGGGAGTTTGAGGGAAAAGCGGGGGAGTGGTACAGTGGTACACACGGGGAGGAGGAGGAGGAGGGGTATACCCTCCCCTAATTACCCTTCCCTCCTCCTCCTCAAGAGCTGCGCTCTAATTCGGCGTTACAGGGAGTTGTAAACGGCTTTCACTTTTTTTGAGTGTGTTTTCTTACTTCATAAAAAATGCAACAATTAAATAACAGCAACTAGAAAATGGAACTATTAACATGACTATCGAGCGACATTGTGTGCGATATTTAAGCCGCTGTTAAATTTATGTTGTCACCCGTCTTGTCCGATCACTTGTTGCTGAGTCAACGCTCTTGATTATGTTGATCTTAGATTAGTTTTGCTGCTCATGTGGGGAGAACTTCTGAGCCAGCACTGCTGATACGATGGGGTCGCTTACACTTCGTTTCACCTTTAGCCCAGATGCAGCCGATGCTACGAGTTGATAACATTAATCAGGGAACGTCACAATCACACCATCACGATGGTGTCATATTTCTGTATTTGTTCTATCATCGCTGAACTAACCATAAACAAAAAAAGCTGAGTGACTGGCGCTTTTCACGCTGCCTCACCTTGTTGCCTGCTTGGTCCTACCACCTCATAGCGTTGGCTGCGTCTGGGCATAAGCAGAAACGAAGTGTTGTTCAGCATTTATGGCTCGTTCACACCTGCAAAATGCGCACTCGCCGCCGACTGGATTCGCTCGTCGAAAAAACATCCGGCCGTTCACATTTGTTGCCGCCTGCGGAGTGCGCGGCGCGAGCGTCTCGCAGTTTCCCGAGCAGACGAGAGCTGACGAGAGCTCTCAACCTCCTCCTTGCCCGCGCGCGTCTCGTCGCCATCGTCACCAGCTCGTCAGCGGGGATCTGACGTCAGCAAGCGCCACTTCCCCCGTGCGGTTTGATTGGCTTGCGGCGAGAGAAAAATTTTTTTCCGGCGTTCAAAATTCGTCCCAGAGCGATCTTGCTCTCCGCCGGAAATTCTGCCTGCTTTCGTCGCAGGGCGTCAGAATTCTCGCGGATCCGGCCGCCGGTTCGCAAGTGTGAACGAGGCATTAGAGTTTGAGCGGCCCACGATAATGTCGTTGGATCGTGAACGAGTACCACTTTTTGAGCACTTCAATATACCGAAGACATGAAAACTTGAGACACGGATGAAGCAATCTGTTACACACACGACTCCAACACTGAATTTCCGGTCACCTCAATTTAGAATGAATATCGCCAATGTCGAATTATTTAACTGTCATTTGCACGAGAGCCCCAACACTCTAGTACAAACTCAGACCTAGCCACATTACTTCATCTATGGTGTCAAAGCCAGTGGAAATTCATCAAGCACTTTAAGTCTTCTTGACAAAATCGCCCCTCCCCCCCCCCCCCCCCCCCCACCTGGACTATACTTTCTGCCTCCAAGCCGGCCCTCCAAGCAATATCAGCAATTTTCGCGACGCGGCCAAAATAACCAAGTGTTTTTCAAAATAATGACACTTCTTATTCAGTGTTTGGATCTAGGACGCACCATCCAGTTTCAATGGATATCAGGTCATTATCGTTTACCTGGAAACGAGGCTGCAGACGCAGGTGCGAAGTCGACCCATTCTCTAGATGGGTGATATCAGATAAGATCGACCTCAGAGTTGCTGGTCGACATTTTTAAATTAACTAATCTTTTAGAGCGCAGCTCTTAGGCGCCCGTTTCCGGCTTGGGCGGCGTCGCCGTCGGCGTCGCCGTCGCCGTCGCCGTCGGCGTAACCGCGAGATGCATTATGGGAAATGTCCCACAATGCACCGCGCGAGCCCCCCTCCCCGGGGTCACGTGACCTCGGGGGGGGGGGGGGGGTGTCACGTGGCCCCTCAGGTCACGTGACCCCCCACCCCCACCCCTCCGAGATCACGTGACCCCCTCCCCCCGAGGTGCATTATGGGAAATGTCCTATAATGCACCGCGCGAGCCCCCCCCCCCCCCCGGGTCACGTGACCTCGGGGGGGAGGGGGAGTCACGTGAACCCCCGAGGTCACGTGACCCCCCCCGGAGGAGATTGAAGAATGAGGGGAGGAGGAGGGGTATACCCTTCCCTGCAGGCACGTATCCAGGGGGGCGGCCCATGGGGCCCGGGCCCCCCCCCCGAAATCTTCCGTTTTGCTGGGGCCTCCTCTCCCCCCTCCCCCTCATACAACATTTTGTCACGGGCGGGCCCCCCCCCCCCCCCCGAAACAAAAATTCTGGCTACGTGCCTGCTTCCCTGAGTACCCTTCCCTCCACCTCCTCAAGAGCTGCGCTCCAATTCGGCGTTACAGGGAGTTGTAAACGGCTTTCACTTTTTTATATGCCATTTTCTACTGTCTGGTATAAACAAATCCACACTTAGTCTTGACCAGGAAAAACGTTTGGGGACAGGAAGAGTTGTAAGGCATGAAGAGGTGGACAATGCATTAACGCGCACTGATGGAGGGGGTACGTTTGAAATTGAACAACTAAAACGATGAAATTCGGAGAATTTGAATACTCCTTAAAAACAAACTATGGGTATAGCGTGTTTCTAATAAATAGTAACGATATTTATTAAATTATATTTCTCTTTATAAAAATTGCCAAACACGCCTGCTCGAACGACAAATGGCAAAATTTGGAGGCCAGTATCTCATGAAATAATTTAATCGCCATTATATAATTTTCAGATAGTATTATGTTTATCTATGGCTATTATTTAAAATATATATTAGATATCTGAGTGATACGACAGTCGTGATATATTTAGGCGAACATGGGGAAAAATAAAGTAACAAAACATTCCGATGCAAAAGAAAACGAAAAACACCACCTTCGATTTGTTTTAAAATTTGGGTACCCTTTCATACTCTATTTTTGCATTCATTTCTATTAAAACATGTTGCATTATTTGATTGAGAAAGAAGACATACATCCCCAAAACAGGGTCATTTTTCAAAGCCTACACTTAGCATTGACCTTTACCAGAAGTGACTCTGAGCTCCAGTTTCATGAAACTGAAACATCTTTTAAATATTTTTATTCAGATGAGGCCATTGGTTACTATAGCAATCGTTCACACAGTAAAACTGAGGAGAAGCTACTGTGTAGAAAGAGCTACCATATTATGGACTAGTGAACCCAGAACTGATCCTGCAGCCATCGGCCACTGGGAACTTTGCTTACTTTATTGATCTACGACAGTATATGCTCCTCTTTCTTCCCCTCTATCTCCATCTCTCTCTTATACATGTCCCGGACTTATATCAAGAATAAAAACAAATCCAAGCATTTCCTTTTTGCGTGATAGTGTTCTATGGCTAGCAACAATCCTTTGATTGTTGCTAGCCAGAGCACGATTATGGCACAATAGTTCATGGAAGTAGCAGACGACACTCCTCGCTAGTTCTTGCAAATCGGCCGATACAATCTTTTTTCGCAATTTCTCCGCTCGTTGTCAAACATAAGAGAGTTCGCTTCAACCAGCAAAATATGGCCGTCGATGCCTGTTTACTGAGTAGTCGTGCCTGTCGCTGTCCCACTCGCTGGCGTCACGGGCGATAATGTCAGGCAAAAAGGGGCACACCGACAGACAGCAGAATCCCCAAATACTCGAGCCCCATCAATGCTGAATGCTGGGCTAGTTGGTATTGGTCTTTGGTTTCCAAAGGCATGGTAACGCATTTAGACGAGGACAAAAGAAAGAAAGACAAGACAGACACGAGCGCTGACTGCAACTGTTTAATCAACATGGAAATAAGGCATACATAGTCATACACGCTTCGACCCTATCAATCAGCCAACCCCAGCCCCGCCTAAAAACAATAGAGCGTAAACACTGTCGCCATGTTAACCTAAAAAACGTTAACATGGCGACAGTGTTTACGCTCTAGGCAAGGAAAAGTATGGTGTGTGTAATGAGCCGGATCCTTACACGATGTGCAAGGTGAGCCCTGAGAACGTGTCTGTTGCCCTAGAGTACTTCACGGAAGACGAGCTAAAATGTTCGCGCCAAGGTCCCGATCAGAAGGATGTCCTCGTTGTCGTGCTCGACGGGAGAAAACGTTCGTGCCAAAGCTCTTCCTGACAGGCTCAATCCGAGAGGCCTTTTGTGTATACAAAAACAAGCATCCTGACTCCGGCGTTGGGCTAAAGAATTTTTATTCCTTGCGCCCTTGATGAATCAAATGAATCCCACACCAGGAAGTGTGCGTTTGTGTGTGCTGCGCCAATTATTACCTTTGTATTGCCGCTCTAAAGAACGTTACAGGCTCAACATTTAACACTGGTGAAATGAACTCCGCATTTCTTTGCGACCCACTAACCGGTCGGTGTCTTTAAGGAGACAGTCATCTCTGCCCAAAAGGCCCGTCTCTTACACTCGAAAACTTGATATCCCAGAGAATGAAGAGATTGTGCTTACAGCATGGGAGCCCAGCTACCTTGTGAAAAAAATATTGGATCCTGAGACTTAGCTAAAAATCGTTTAAGTAACGGTTGAAAGTTGGATGTTTCAGAACCATATGCGACAAACGCAAGTTAAAGCGATCTACGATGAAAATCAGCGCACGCAACGCTGGAGCATTGTCTTTCATTTCGACCTTGCTGAAAACTGGACCATCCGGCTTCCTAACAAAATTCAAGCAAACCGCTGTAAACCAAAAAGTACGATATTTACCTGTGTAGTGACGACAAGACAATCTACAAACTCCTTTGCTGTCATCGGTGAGGACCTGTGTCAAGCCACCGCTCACAGTGCTTGACTGTAGGAAAAGTGAGAGTGGGTTGATGACAACATTGCGGTATACTCGCACGTGACGTACGCAAGTTGCGGGGCCGCCAGTCATTTTAAGAATCGCTACCAGCTTCACCAGTTTGCACAAAACCCCACAAACCCAGTGGTTATTTTCTGCATCTGGACATGGGAAAATGCATGCGACGGAGTTGGCGGACTTGTGAAGCACCAGGCCACGCTGAACAACCTGAGAGAACGTTCAATAAACGCAGTTCAGACGGCCAGGACAATGGTGAGCGTTTTATCCCAGAAACTGAAAGGCGTGCATCTTGTGTATCTGGACAAAAAAAAAAAAAATTGTTCGGTATTGTCAAAAAAACAAAAACAAAAACAAAACGAAGAAGTGTGGCTAGTGGTGCGCGTCTTTCCTGGCATTCAATCTTGGCACGCGTGGCGGCTGTGCAAGTCATCAACAGGAGGGACCTATAACTAGGGTTCCGCGTTTTCGGTATCTTTTTTTCTTCAGATTCGGGGGTTATTTATCGGTGTTTATTTGTTCTCTTGGAATCGGTGTTTTTCGGTGTTCAATTTTAATGCTGGAAAGAAATCGGTGATAATCGGGGCTTGCGTTGCAAAGCGACTGCAGAATTACTAGAAAAGCCTCGGCACACCTCACATTACACACGTTTATTGTACACACACCAAACACGTCACAAAATGCACATACACATGAAAATAACAGAAAGCGTGACACTTTCAGAAGCATAATATCAAAACTTAAACTTATTAAAAAAATATTGACATATACATTGTCAGAGACTTGTCAGTCATCGAAGCACGTTCTTTGCGGCTGAGGAAACGCAGTCCAGAAAACGCACGCTCTGCGTTTGCGCTTGAAACGGGGATGGTAAGAAAATCAAAAGAAGCTTTTGACAAGACTGGCCATTCCTTGTTGTGCGCTCTCCAGAAGCTGCCAATGCAAACTTCTGCAGATGGAGCGTTATGCAATGAATATTCTAGGAGTTCCCCTTTTAACGACGGACCACTGAAGTCTTTTTCTGCTGTCATTAGTTCAACTTCCTGGCTGGCTCCACAACCATATTGCCCTTCCCCCTTCCCCCCGCCCCTCTTCGCCTTTCCTCCTTTCTCCCATATACCAGGAAACCTATGCCTGGACAAAAGACTTGAAAACCGTTGTGATGAAAAAGCTAAGGGATGGGAACGGGGCAATAAACATGGTTTCAAAAGAAAGGGACGACCCCAAGAACAGTTCTGTGGGGCTGTGTTCTAGGTCAACGAGAAAAGAAAGTGGACGAGAAGATTGCTCAGCAAAGCTGCCATTTTTTTCCGCGGCTTGAATTCGGTGTTTTTCGGTTTTTACCGATTCAAAAAAAAACGCCTCGGGGGTTAATTATCGGTATTTATCAGTATATACCGAAAACACGGAACCCTACCTATAACATATATGTAGCACGGACAGTCGGATCTGCTCAGAAGAAACTTTATTAAATGGGTCCAGCGAGGAAAGCCTTAAGTGCCGAAATTGATTCCACGAGGACTGCTCAATTTGAATGCAGGGACATCTTATTTCTCAAAGTTTTCTTCGCGGGGTATTTGACCTACTGTTTGGCTTCTTGGTTGCTTATAATATCTATCTGATCACCATACGAGAACCTCGAAACGTTATTCTCGCGCAGGATAAATCTCTCGGCTTGCCACGATATATTCGTACACCGAGTGTATCGAAGCTGCTACAGTCCGGCGCGGTGGCACCCCTCACCTGAAATAGTTTGTCCCCGGAAATACATAGCCAAGCTAAGTAATTTTAGCATTCTATCTTTATTTTTGTGTCTGGAAGTAAAGTTATTCCTTTTACTCTCAATTCAAAATATACCTAGAGTAAATCTTCACGGTGCATCATCGTTTCCCGCATCACTAGTCTTTAATATGATACCTCTTTGTACGCTGTAACTAAAATGCTGTATATAGTTTCTCCTCACTTTTACTGTGTGTCCAATTGCTCTAGTTGTCAATGACCTCATCTGAATAAACATATATGAAATATATGTATTAGGTTTATGGAACTAGACTCAGAGTCACTTCTCGTATAGAGCGCTTCTAAGTGTAGCCTTTGAAAAGGGGCCCTAGCTTGGGGAGTTATTTTTTCTTTCTCAATGAAAAAATGCAACATGTCTCGATAGAACTGAATGCCGAAATAAGGTATGACAGGGTACTCAAATTCAGAAAAAAATCGAAGGTGGTGTTTTGTATTTATTCGCATCAAAATTTTTCGTTGTTTGATTTTTCCCCCACATTTATTGAAATATATCACGACTATCGTACCACACAGATCCCTAATATATATTTTCAAAACTAGCCATATATAAGTAGATTACTATCTTAAAAGTATATGACGGGGATTAATTTATTTCATGAGATACAGGCCTCCAAATTTTGCCATTTATCGTTCGAGCATGCATGTTTAGTAAGTTTTAGAAAAACAAATATAAATTAAATAAATAATTATTATTAATGTATATTACAAGCAAACTCTAACCGTAGTTTGTTTCTTTAAGTATTAAAATTCTCCTATTTTATCGTTTTAGTTATTCACTTTCAAACGTACCCCCTCCATCAGTGCGCTTCAATGCAACTTTCCACCTATTTGTGCCTTACGACTTTTGCTGTCCCCGAATTTGTTTTCTGGTCAAAACAAAGTGTGGAATTGTTTGTACCAGACACTAGACAATGGCATATAAAAACATCAGTTAATTTAAAAATGTCGACCAGTCACCCTTTAGTCGATCTTCTCTGAAATCACCCAGATGCAACTATTACAGTTCCTTAGTGTCGGCAATGACATTAGGTGCCTTATCAATCGTCACGACGCCAGCGCAAGGAGAAGGCTGTGGCACGATGTTTCCTGCCATTGCGCTCCTTTCTACGCGTTGGACCCAAATCTCGCTTTTCAACTTCCACGACCCCTTCCCCGGAGGACAGAGGCAGTCACACATCGCCTCCGGCTCGGTGTCGCTTATACACAGTCTTGCCTTCACCGCATCGGGCAAGTCAAAACATCGGAGTGTCCAACGTGTGAATGTGATGAAACAAACGATCACCTATTGTGAGCAGGGATTCAAACCTCAACCGTAACTGAAACCGAAAACCGTTTAGGAACGAAATTTTTTCAGTAACCGTAACCGAAACGAAACCGTTATTTGAAATTTATAAAAACCGCAACCGCAACCGTAAATTATTTACCGGTAACCGGTTTTAACCGATATTAACCGAAAAATAAAAATATTAGTTCTCAAGTATTGCCTGAAGGAGGGATCTTAAAATGTGGACATTTGACAGAGTTACTGTCAGCGAGTGGTGCATGTGGTAATACATTTTCGTTCAGTGTAACTTTAGGAATAAAAATACTTAGTTAGAATCAGTAGTTGAGCTTACAATCAAAAAGTCTCTATCTTCTGAATCTGCCACACTCCTACATCGCTACATGTATTCAGTACATGTCGCCTTCAGGGTATTGAGTAATAAGTTAGATTTCTCAGAGTCAGATGTTCACCCAACTCGGTTCTATGAAAACCACCGATTTTCCTGACATGTACTACCCAGTGTGAAGAAACGAGGTAAATTGACCATCATGCAGAGCTGGCGGAAAAGAAAACCTGGGGCCTTATGTTGCACGTTTTGGACTCCCACCACTCCCACAGCGACTATAGAGAAGGAAGTGACGTCAACAACGCAGCAAACGCAAATTAGATGTTTATTTTCTTTTCTTCTGTCAACATCCAATCTGCGTTTGCTGTGTCGTTGACGTCACTTCCTTCTCCATAGTCGATGTGGGAGTCCAAAACGTGCAACATAGGGCCCCGGGTATTCATTTAGTGTGAAACATGTCGCGAGTAACGATTTTGAAACAACACAGAAAAAAGAAAATAAATGTCAGAGGTGTGACATTGACGTTTTGTATGATATATACAGTCATGTCTCGTTAATATGGACCCCGTTAATATGGATACCCCGCTATATGGGCACCACTTTCGGGACAAACTGGGAAAATACAGGCATTTTTGTCTCCTTATTAACGACAACTCACATTATTGACGATCTTTTCCGGGAACAGAGGTGTTCATATTAACGAAACATCACTGTATTTATATATATGCTCGGGCTGAGAGCGGCGGAAGGAACGAGGAAACGTCCGAAGGGTTTTCGAGTTTTTTCTTTTCCTTCCCGTGCCAAGACTCTTCTTCAAACCGAGTGGCACCCGCCGCCCAGAGCCGTTTATTGGGTACGGCTCTGCCGCCGCCGGCACTGCCACGCATCTCAGCATCTCAGCATGACAAGAGAAAAAGCCAAGGAGAAGGATGCCTCGTCGTCGAACGCGCCAACGCACTTGGCCGCCGATGGCGGAGCCGCCCTCGTCCAACGGACAGGAGATGCCATTTCTGCCTCCTTCGCCTCAACCTTAAGAGCTGCCTTGCTTCCAATCGTCGACGCCCTGGCCGGTCTCGCCCCACACGGTCTGAGTCTCAGCAGTCCCTATCGCAGAACTCTGAGCGCGAGCTATTCGAACGTCGGCACGGTGAGCTCGAACATACACAGACGCGCATAAAGTTCGCTTGCAGCATCGCCGGAGCCCTCCCCCTGCTGCCACCGGAGGTATTGCCTCTACGGAAATCATTTCTACTAGAGCCACCAACGCGATCTGACTACCTCCGGGGAAGCCCCCACCGCCCATTCCCGGAGCCGAGGGTCCGTCAGGCCTAAAAAATTCTACGCGACCTCGCCCAGAACACCAGAAGTTTGTCCACGAGAGATGTCCGCGAGATCCGGCATCTCCACCGGTATCGGTTCTCCTGGGATGCCATGCTCCCCGAACACCAGCACCTCATTTTCGATAGACTGGAACTCTTCCACGTCGTCGCGAGAGGGAACTGGAGGACGGCTATCCTATCCCAGATGTCCAGGCTCGAGTCCGAGGTTTTTTAGAGAGCTTCCCGACCAGCTACCCAACCAGTTTTGACGCGGACGCCGCATATCTCGTGCTCTTGCGAACACCCGCTACCGCTCATGCACCAAGTCCAAGAGGCCCCCTAATCCTAAGTGGGTCCTACCCTGGGTCTTCGAGACGCTCCTGGGCGTTTCCCCGGTCAAGGACGTTCTCGCTCATGCATGTTGCGAGGCTGGTGTCTTGGCCGACCTTGCCCGTGCTTGATCTTGGACCGAAGAAAACGACCCATTGGATCTGGACTCGACCGCCACCGCCGCCGAGCGAATCCTAGAGTGGCTCAACAGGACCGACAGTGTCATCAAGCCCCACGCCGATGACGACTCCTTTGACACGAACGATGGCGAGGAGAAAAACCACACCACACCAACGCAAAGGAACGCACTTCAGACAAACAAAGCGATGTCGAAGACTCCGAGTCAGACCTGGGTAGCACCACCTACAAGTCAAAAGCGACGGGACCCCCGCCACCTGTCCACCCGACCCAGCAGGCACCTCAAGTCAACTGGGCAGTGTTTAATGAGGCATGTAGTTTTCACGGGCCGCCCGACTGCGTACTTTCATTCGCTGCACGAAGGCTTCTTGTTTCACGGCCCGCCCTCCTCTCCCTGACCAGGTCCCCATGATCGATGCCGCCGTAGCCAACATGGTGGCGGCATCATCGAAAGCACCTCACGTGGTCCGTACCTCAACCCCGTCTTCCTCGTATCCAGGTCGGCCGGGGAGTCCCGCTTAGTTCTTGACTGCGCCGCACTTACTCCTTACCTCCAGGCACCTCATTTCCGCCTTCCTCCGCTTACCCCAGGCCATCAGAGCAAACCCCACCCCCCGCCCCAAGCTTATAAGGTGAAGCTCGACCTTGCCGAGACCTTTCACCATATCACGTTTCATCCCTCCTCCCGCAACCTGACCACATTTAGTGTAGGCCGCCGCTACCAACGTTTT
This sequence comes from Ixodes persulcatus, assembly GCA_013358835.2. Classification (NCBI taxonomy): domain Eukaryota; kingdom Metazoa; phylum Arthropoda; class Arachnida; order Ixodida; family Ixodidae; genus Ixodes; species Ixodes persulcatus. The sequence continues at coordinate 43,631 of JABSTQ010003186.1, forward strand.
TGCCGTATGTCCTTCGTGATACGCCCGGCGCCATTACACATGCAGCTCTCGGCAACAGCCATTGCCAGGGAAATGCGCGAGCGTGGAATCTGGGCTTGGTCTCACATAGGCATCTTCTTAAAGGAGCTGTGCAACGATATTCAATTGGAATGTTTTTCACTTTACACGAGCTTACTGGCACTAGTGGGACTCAAGGATACTCGCATGCAATGCCACTGGCCAAGAAACTCCTTTGTTGCGGTGTAATTTCAAGGACAAAAGCGATCATTTTCATTCAATCTCTCCCTTGCAAAATTCGATGACGTAACGCGGGGATCGCAGTACACCCGTATGACGATATTTGAATGCGGTTCATAGATTGGACCCGAGCATTGCGTGGGCACTCGATTTAGGCTCGTGATAATTGATAGCTCGAGAAGCATTCGAGTAGTGGCCCGTGTCCAATCGCTGCAACGACGACAATAGCCGAGCCATAACAATGTCTGGAACTCAGCGCGTGTCCTGTGCTTTGCCAACCCCAGCGCGTGGCTATGATCAACATTGGCGGCATATAATCGGCTCCAGATCACGTGGCCGCTTGTTCTGGCTGCGAGTTGAGGGCGTGAACGCTGCTCGTTGTTTTTTAATTTTTTTCTGGGACTTCTAATGCGTCGGGTGAAAAACTAAGGCGTGTTTCATAGGTCATTAACGTCAGGGATCCGTTCTAAGCGGTATTTGCGCAAAGTAAAAAAATTGTTGCATAGCCCCTTTAAGCGCCCATCCCGACCCAGACAAGTTAGCGTCTACGGTGCGCCTCCTCGTATAGGGGACTTGTTGCGGTCGGAATTTTGCTTAAGCAAAAGCGACACGAGCAAAGCCCTCGCGACGCATGGGGTTTCTTGGTTTCAGGCTCGACACAGCCGATGACACCATTTCGCACACGCCAGAACGGCTCCCAGCCGTTCCTCGTGTCCTTCGCTCGCTGGAGTGCCCGCTTCCTCTCAAGGCGCTCCAGGGCGCTCCAGGGGGCGGTGGGCTACTTGACAATTTTTTTTTCTCTCTCTATGGCTCTGGGTTTTCTTCTTTTTCGTCCCCCGTTTGACAAAGTGTCAGACCAAATTTCTCTTTCATTCAACTGGCTTCCTTTTTTCTGCGTGTTCGGCCGACTTTGCCGCACTGTCAACCGCTCCCCCTTCCACCCGCTACCGAACAGCGCATGGGCAGATGCCTCCGGAGTCGGTTACGGCGTAGATGTTGAGGACTGTGCGCAGGCAATCATCGCCCCACCGCCGAGGCTAATATACCCCCGGGAAGGACTCGCCGTGTTGGGGTGCGCGTGTATTGCCGAGAAAGGAACTCTTCTACACACAGAAAACAGAGCTTTGGCTCTCGCGCTGCGCCGCGGCCATGGACGAGCTTTGCCTTGACTGTTGCCAGTGCCATATTTTTTAATTTACTTATTTATTGACATTTATTGAAAAACCTGGGGAAACCCTTCGGACGTTCCCTCGATCCTTCTGCTGCCCTCAGCACAAGAAGGAAAAGGTGTCTCGCGCCGAGAGCACGAGGTCTCGATGGCCCGCCGGCTCCATCGAGTGTCAAGCGCGCAAAGGCTGGTTGGTGGGGCTCATGACCGACGGTATCCATTTTATTGACATATCTTTGTTAAGAAAAAGAAGAGAGACGACACTGCCCATAGTCCAAGGCAAAGCTCATCCATGGCCGCGGTGCAGCGCTAGACTCAAAGCTGTGTTGTCCGTATGTAGAAAACTACATTTCTCGTGAATGCACGCGCACCAGAACACGGCGAGTCCTTCCGAGAGGTATATTGGCCTTGTCAAAGGGGCTATGATTGCCTGCGCACAGTCCGCTACAAGTATTCCAAAATCGACTCCGGAGGCATCTGCCCATGTGCTGTCGGGTAGCGGGAAAAGGGTAGCGGGGGGAAATAGATGGAGTGAACAAGTGTTGGAAAAAGAAACGTGTTAAATCTTTGACCAATTAGAAGTACTAAGGTGTTTTTCAGTTCTTGTTAGGGTAAATGTCCCGTGGTTGGATATCTGAAACGACTTTAAATTGCGTTTATTATAAAAACGGCTGTCTAGCATTTCAATTAAACAAATTATTGGAAAACCAGAAATAAAACGGTTTTCAGGAACGTTAACCGGTAACCGAAACCCTTAAAAATTAAAACCGTAAAAAACCGAAACGAAACCGTTATCAACAGTAAGCGGTGACCGTAACCGTGACCGAAACGTTATATGTTTCGGTTTGAGTCTCTATTGTGAGACTGTAAAATCTACGACGCGGAAAGAGAAGACCTCAAGAGTACAATGTTGCGACTTGACAGCCGACCGTTTTCCATCATGAAAGCGCTCGGCACTTGGCACAGCCCTAACAATGCAGCGAGGGCCACAAAAGCTTTTCTGCGTTTCCTAAAGGAAACGTGGCTGAACTTCTGCCTCTAAAGGACGCACGTACTTCATTTTAATATGTTTGATACTTTGTGCCCTCGTGGTACTGTTATTTTCTTAGACATGTATAGTGTTTTATATTCTCATAACCTTTCCATTATCTTTTAAATCTCCAATACCTCCTCCGTAAAGCAGAGTAGCCAACCAGGACTTTAACCTAGGTTAACCTTACTGTTCTTCCTTTCTGATTCTTTCTCTCTCTCTCTCTCTCTCTCAGTGTTGGCTCATGAACACTGTCGACCGTGCACGGCGTGATGAAAAAAAGACCCTGGAAAGATTCTGATTTGCACCAAAACGTCCTCGCCGTTCTTCTAGGGGGCGGGGAGTGGGGGGGGGGGGGGGGGGTTGTTATTAGGCTAGTTTGAACCTTTACAGCGCTCATTACCCAGGCGAAAAATGTCGAATAACTGGGCTGTGGACGCATGCGCGGAGTCTTAGATTTCGTGAAAGAGAGCTACCAGGAGCTATACTGTGCACGCTCAGAACGCATTCTGCGGTAGGCGAAGATGGCATACCACAAAAGACAAATATTGAAAAGCCTCGGTGCTCTGTTTCCCTCTCAGTTGACAGTGTAATGAATGCTATGAGCTCGCCGGACCAATTAACCGCCTCCGGTTCATTTCCTGACCCCGGTTTCTTCTGGAAGGAATGAGCCGGAAAGTGTGATCACGTCGTGAAAAATAGGCGTAGGACTGGTCCAACGAGTTCGTAGCTTCCACTCCACTGTCAGCTTAGGGGTGAACTTCGTATAGGTGAAAAAACCATGAATTGCAACAAAAAAAAAGATGTTTTCATTGCGCATTTTTTTAAAGACAATTAAAGGTTTTTGAGGTTACTGACTCGCTCGACTATTTTATAGTTACTTTACTATGCTTCCTCTCAACCTATGATAGAGTACAATATCAGCTCTTAGCCGCCAGATCGAATCAGGAGCCAGTTAGAAAACCATTTGGTACTGTTGTGATTCGCGCAAAGACCCGCGCTTTTGTACGAACGCCAGGGCAATGTTCCGCGTGATCTCTAAGTAGTTCTTGATAGGAAATCGCGGCTTGTATCTTCACATCGAGGTCATAAGTTTTAGAGATAATTCATTTAGGTCAGTGCATGTTTAGATATTTTTTTCTAACTTTTATTTATTATATTTTAAAGGCACCTCTTTCGAGGGTATTACATAAGACAGGGGGAAGGGTGTACACGTAATTGTTTTTTTTTTTACAATAAACACTACGTTCATAGCTGACTGGCAACTAACAGAAAACAGCTTGGTGTATTTTGACTTACATTGGTACTTTAATACGATCTATTCCACTGAAATGCACTCCCCAACATAGTAAGTATCTTATATTGGTAAAAATTACGTATTAGATAATAATTAAAAAAATAATACAATACACATTTATATTTTGTGTCGACAAAAATTGTCCAGTCTTCGCTAGGGTACAGGACTAGTTAAATATCCGATGACAAGTGGTTGGGCATGTGCACCGGTTTTTCGGTGAGCTCTATTTCCTGGAAGTTGTTTCTCGGATATGTAGGAAATACCACAGGAAGGTACACTGGGCTTATAAATTATTGTGAAATATGAACTAATAATACTTGGAAAGGTAATTCTGACTTCCTCATATTTTACACTCGCAGTGAGAGGAAACTCGAATCTTCTAGAAGAGCAGAAAATCTTTGCTTCTGGCTCATGCACGTGGTGATGTCTCGCTAATATGGGCGCCTCCGTTCCCCAGAAAAATCGTCCATAGTGTGAGTTGTACATAATAGCAAATCGGGGTCAAAAGACAGATATTAACAAGCGTAGTAACAATATATACATGATTTACTCAGCAAAAAAAAAAAAAAAAAAAAGATGTGGGTGTATACTGACCCTTTCGAGCCTTATTTTGTGTCCAGAAAGTGCAAAACGTCCGCTACATTAAGAGTGAGTTTGCCCTGTACTGTTGTCAGTGCAGAGTTTTCTTCGAATTTATTGACGTCGTCGAGTTCATGGTTGTTCACACTTCCTCCGCCAACCAGGTTGACAACCCTGGCGGTTGGTCTGTCTTGTCCCACGCCAGCCGGGTTGACCACCCTGGTGGTTGGCTTGTCTGGTTACTGGCCAACCAGTTGCCCTAATCTGGACACTTGGCGAAAAAGTCGGCGAGAAATTCGGCGCCTCTGATTGGCCGGCGTCAAGGTCAAGTGCGGCTTTGGCCAATCACGGCCGCCAAATTTCTCGCCGACTTTTCGCCAAGTGTCCAGATTAGGGCTTAGGTTTGCCGCCCTGACGGTTGGTCTGTCTGGTTCTTTGCCAACCGGGTTGGCCACCCTAACGGTTTGTCTGGACGGTCTCCTGCTGAAGGGGTTGGTCACCCCGTGAGTTGGGCCGGTTGGCCCTCTGCCGGAGGGGTCGGCCACCCTCCGAGTTGGTCCGGCTGGTACCGCCGGAGTCCGAGGAGGTGGAAGGGCTCATGTCCCATCCCGATCGCCCTGTTGTATGGCGCCGTCCATTCTGGTTCCTCCGGGAGGGAGAGAGGGGGGGGGGGGGGGGGAGGGGGGGGCGTATTTTTGGGCAGAACAAGCTCTATTAACATCTTAAAATGATTAGGTCAAATCCTAGGCCTCAGATAATAGCGTCCCGCAGCTGTCGTATCTCTTACCGATGGGTTAGCGCACTGTTCGAATACTGCGCTTCGGCCGCGTTGCCGGTCGCGCGCGAGAGTAACACGGAAAGGAGGATTGCTCGTTTTGTCTGGTAGGTTTTCATTCATCGTCATTTCGATCACAAAGATCGTACTTTTCAGGCATGTGGTGTGGACCGGGCCAGACTCCTCGTTCGTATTTTGCCGAGCGAGTCTATAGCTAAGAGGTGACAGTCGTGCCTTTACCACGTAGGGCGTTTCCCCCTTTGGAGCGAGTGAGGCTGCGAATCCGCCCACTGAATTGCTCAAAGAGTAAGTTCTCCTGAGGACGAGGTCCCCCACACCCCTTGTACTAAAGATGACGATGCCTTATCGTACGAAGCCACCTGTTCAGTCCTTGCGGCATCGAGATTCTCTCGCGTTATGCAACGAACTTGACAGGCGACTCTTCAAAACCATCACGTAATTAGAGAGCGGGCGCTCTGTTGGACCTTCCGTTATTTTGTATGCCGTTCCCCAGTGGAGACGGGTAGCTCCTTACACAAGCTCAGAAGCGCAGGTGTTAACCCAGTCAATCTGATACCCAGCCTACCGGATTGCGAAATCCATCTCGACAACGTGTTCGTCCCAGTCTCGGTGACTTTCTGTTAGTGCAATCAGCATGCACTTCGTGTTCCGGTTCACCCTCTCAATTATACGGACCTTTCATCCTCCTCC